>CM021102.1:633738612-633775582 GCA_007115665.2 Sequoiadendron giganteum
GAAGGAAGCTTCCAAGGCATAGTAATACTCAAATGGTTGAGGATCGGCTTGTATGGTCACTTCCATTCCTTGGAAAGGAAACTTTAGACATTAGTATTAGGTGGATGGAATGGCTTGCATGGAATGAATCCATGGGTGGTCGAGAAGGAGATTATATGGAAGATCAATATCAAGAACATGGCACATGGTATACTACACAATAGGGCCAACCTAAATGGGAAGACAAATGGTGCCTTCAGAATCTCTCTCAGCATTATCATATGCCTTTATAGTAATGACCTGATTGTTTAAGTTAGCTAGGGTGTATCCAACCTATTTTATGAACTTTATTGTACAAAGATTGAGGGTCGGGCCATTATCTATCAAGACCCTTTTTACCTTATGTCAAGCTACAAGGACTTCAATATGGAGTGGGCGATTATGATCGGGGTTGATGGCAGGCATGTCATTTTGGATAAAACCCAATTGATAAGATGATGATAGGTGTCCCACTAAAGCTTGGAACTGAGTGGGGTCTATGTCATTTGGTACCTGGGTATCCTGTAAGGCCTTGGTGAGGATTTATTGGTGTACAAGAGAAGACTTAAGTAAATCCAAAATCGATATTTGAGCTGGTGTCTTTCCTAGGTGGTCAAGAATATTGTAATGTGAACTTACAAGAGCCTGTTGAGTTGACATGGAAGGAACAAGGAGTGTAATGCAGGTTTAGCGAGTTGTAATAGCACATTGAGGATCTTTGCCTTTGATGTGAATCATGGATATGCTAGGCTCTACTTGACTAATGCACATAGCTAGTCTGCCATAGTTATAAGGTACATTTTTGTAGCTAATGTTGTTGGTGTTGTTGTTTTGACCATTGTTGTTGCTTGACCCAGGATTGGCATCAAATGTACTGGCTCCTTGGTTATGGTTAGGGAAAGCATTTTGATATATCTATAATTGAGCATTGGATGAACATGCCTAGTTGGTATCTACCTGTATATCGCCATGATCTATAAGATCTTGGACATATTTCTTGATCCCTTGACACTTGTTGAGGGAATGGCCTTTAATCTTGTGAAACTCACAATACTTTTTTTCCTTTTACCAGGAGGGTTTTGGCTTAGTATCATCAAAAGGTTGTCAATGGATATGTAATCGGATAATTTACTTATAAAATCCTATTGAACACGACACTCAAGGGCTCTCCCAAAGTAGTGAAAGAGTACTTATTATTCCCCTGATTGTTTTGATTAGATTGTTGGGGAGGACGAGGTGCACTTGCGGCATGAATATGGGATTTGGCATTGGTTGTGGTGGTGGAGCGTATTGAGGTCATTGTGAGGTGTTTTCTACCTGAACATGCTTGGTATCCATGACACCATCATTGACTATGTTATTTTTTGTTCCAATAGAGGGATTTGTCTCCAGATGGCTTCTCTTTATCTAGATTATAGATTTTAACTTACCCCTTGGCGATGAGAACTCTCTCAATGATGGGACCCTTTTTAATAACCTCTGAAAAGGTTGAGACACGGTGATGATTAAGATTATGTCTCATTTCTGGATGATTGTTGGCCACAAACAAAGTCACAAGGTCCTTCTCACTGAGAGAAGATTTCATTTGGCTAGCCAAGGCATGCCACCCCTGCAGGTAGCTATCAAAGGTTTCACCCTCATGTTGGGCTTCTTTCAAAAGGTCTAATGTATCAATATCCTTCTCCAAATTGAAGGAGAAGTGTGAGACAAAATTTTTTGAAAGATCAGTGAAAGAAGAGATGGACCCCTTTTGAAGACCCATAAACCAGTCAAGAGTTTCCCACATTAAACTCCTAGAAAACAACTGCATGGGATAGTTGTCATTGTGGAGGAATTCTTGGAAATGTGAATAAAACTCTTGGAGATGGTTCTTAGGATCTTTCATTCCATTGTATTTGTCAAATTTCGACATCTCAAAATGCTCAAGGAAAGGAATGAGTGAAATTGAGGGATCGAATGGATAAGGAAAAATATCCTCAAATTTCAAAGAATTTTTAGAATTGTATGTTTTTAAGTCTCTTAATGTGGCCTTTACTTCCTCCAACTCCTTATTAATAGTTGTTGATAAAGATGGATTGGATAGATTGGATTGATTGTAGGGATCATATGGTCGGTAGGGTGTGGATGGAGCAAATGTAGTTTGATCATAAGGTGGTGGAGGTGTGTATGATGGATTTGGATAATATTGATTGGTATATGTAGGTTGTGATGGTGGATTGGTATAGAGTTGATGATAAGGTGGCAGATTTTGATGATAAGAAGAAGGAACCCCTTGCTGGTATGATGGAGGTGCTTAATAGTATGAAGTGGAGGCACCTTGTTGGTATGGTGGGTGTTGATATGATGGTTGTTGTTGCATGGCATAGTATGGATTAGATTAATAATTATAGGTGTTATACTAATGGGATGCATGTGGAGGTTGTTGTGTATTGGGATCCTGATAGGAAATGGTTTGTTGTGGGATATGATGGGCATAACCAAGATTAGGATTTGGTGTAGGACATTGCGCATAGAATGTGCTTTATGGATGGTATAGGTATTGTGCCATATTGCCAGGAATGGAATGATGAGACTGTTGAGGTTGTTCTTGGAATTACAGTTGTTGAAGGGGTTGATGATAAGGAGGCTGAGTGGGGATTTGAGGTTGGTGAGTGGCTCGAGGCTTGTTGATAGGTGGATTCTATTGAGGTAATTTTTGAATGGTAGGACCTTGAGACTGACGAGGGGGTTCTGATGGATTACCTTGCAGAAGATGTGAGGGTGGTTGTTGTTGTTGAGCAGGAATGGGAATATTTTATCATGGCAGTTGTTGTTGGATTGGTTAAGATTGGATTGGAATATGTTGGGATGTTTATTATGGAGTTTATTAGGGATTACCTTGCGATGGTTGAGAATACAAGACAGTGCTTTGAGGGGGATGTTGAGGAATAAATAAAGGTGGTTGTTGATTCGAGGGAGGCATCCATCCTAGAAGTGGTCGTAATATGGAAAAGGGATTACTCCCAACATTGACGGGAGGTTGACCAGATTGAGTACGTATTGGGGTCTGACCTTAAGCTACATTCAAAGATGGGGGCGAAGGAATGTTTTGTGGCATACCATAAGCAAGGGGTCATTCGAATTAGGTGATGCTCTTGCGACCATCATTGGAAGCAAGGGAGTAGTGGATCCTAATAGAGTACAACATTATCTAACCCAAGCTGGTACCAATTATCGATGGGAGGACCCTCAAGAACATAAGTATTCCTTGGAGGATTCTATGAGTTATGGGGATCTTGAGGTACATGAGGTGTAGGAGGTGATGTATTGATGAATTTTGATAGCTCAAATCCTGATGGTGGCTTGCTTCCCTTTAAGAGAAAGGTAACGAGGATTTTATCCCCATGCTCATTAAGGAGACGATTTGTCATCTGAAGATTGATGGGATTATTAAGATACTCATCAACTATGACTTCGACCTAATTGACCATGCTTTCATTGGTTGGAGGTGATGTGTTTTGGACCTCATTGTTGGATTGTGATGAACCTTCATTGTTCGGATCTTGAGGAACATTGGGCTAAGCACCTTGCGCTTGTTGGTCTACCATGAGTTTCTTTGCTTGCGATCGGGTAATAGGCATGAAAGTGCAAAATGGACCTAAATGATGAATGAAGAATTGATTAATTGGATTGGATGAAAGATTAGTTGATTGGATTAGATTAGATTGATTGATAGGATGATGTGATTGATTGGATTCAATGATGGATTGGATTAGATCGGTAAAATCGACTCTAAACTCAGGTTCAAAAGTTTTGATTAGATGACATAAGGTGTTGACTAATCGGATAGAAGTGCAAGATGGATGATTATGACACCGAATCTACCTCAAGATAGAAGTGATTGATTGGGTCAAGGATGATTTACTAACTTAGGACGGATGCAATCCTAAGCAAGTATAGATGATGGTGATCGAGATCAAACACCTAAGCCAACTTGGATGAAAACTTCCAAAATGAAGTCTAGGTGATTCAGATTGATGAACCGATGATGGAAAAGTGATGTAAGGATGCTCTAAGATGGTCCTAGATGATTTTATTGATGAAACGGTGATCTGTGGAAAATGCAGATGGAAGAGAATGATGATTATTGGAAGACAAATGGTGATAAAAAAAATTCAATCGTGGTAAACGACAAGCTTTCAATGGCCTAAGGGATTCATGTTCTAGAATTTGTATGGGAAGCAAGGTCACCTCTATAAGTCACAACTTCTCCCTTGAAGAGAACAAGTTCACCTATTTAGACTAAGAAAACTCATCTTTGTAGCTGGAAAAATCACCCTTGAAGGCTGAAAGATCGCCTGTTTAGGATGGAAATTTCA
This sequence comes from Sequoiadendron giganteum, assembly GCA_007115665.2. NCBI lineage: Eukaryota > Viridiplantae > Streptophyta > Pinopsida > Cupressales > Cupressaceae > Sequoiadendron > Sequoiadendron giganteum. The sequence continues at coordinate 633,742,989 of CM021102.1, forward strand.
CCCAAGACTTGAGTGAGAGAGGAAACAGGTGAATCTATTGAGCAAAATCCCCTATATGGAAGTGCAGGTTCACCCAAGACTTGTCCACGATAGGAAACAAGTGAACTTGATAAGAAGGTTCACCTATCAGGGTGCAAGATCGCCCAAGAAGGGAGCAAAATCACAGAAGAGGCTGACAAGTTCACCCAAAATCCTAAGACCATTGAAGAACGGGCAAATTTGACTCTCAGAATTACCTAGCAATCAAACAAACTCAACCAAATAGACTTGAATGGAAACTCAAATGAAGAATGCGACCACAAACGGACAAACGAACCTTAAACAAGGATTTGGAATGGCGAACACGATCACGAACGAGACCGAATGAGGACCCAGAATGGAGAACGACCACCTAAATAGATCTAAATGGGGACCCAGAATGACGAACAGATTCCTAAATAGACTCGAATGGGGACTCGAAATGAGGAACGAAATGAGGAACAGGACGGAAACAGGGAGCAAGATCACCCTTGTACCAAGAAATTTCACCCAAACTACTGAGTAGGATCGCCCCTAAAGGAAACTTCACCCAAACTACTAAGCAGGATTTCCCCTAAAGGCAACTTCACCCAACAAAGAGAGCATATTCGCCCAACAGCTAGGCAAAATTATTCATTAGGGGTGAAAAGTCACCTATTCTAAGGGAATGGGCAAATTTGATGCCTCATAGACTCACCTAAGGGATGGAGAATCTTGCCTATCTGAGAGAATAGGAAAAAAAAGGTCACCTAAGAAGGTAACCCATAGGAGAATTCACCTTTGAGAAAGTCAAGTTCACCCAACTCGATGACCTAGACTGGACTAAAACGTAGGATCACCCGTTTGGGGCGAAAAATCACCTATCTATAGTGCAAACTCACCTCTATAAGGGAAAAAATTTCCTCTGAAGGCAAGGGTTGTCTGTGGCAAAGGAAAACAGGCACCACAAACAAAAAACATCAGGTTGGACTGACTCAACAAAAAAAATGCACTAGTATCGCACAAAGAAGATACTCTAGGCAGCACAATCCTAAAATTAGTAAGACGAGTTTGCAAACTTAATGTAGGCCCACTACCTTGAGTGGGAAACCCAAGGTTAATACTCTGTGATACTTGGGTGGTTATCTAGAGCACCCTTTCTCATGAAGGTAGATAGCTAGCATTCCAATGGCACAGGGTCGTCAACGAACACCATGCGCTCACCTTCACACTCTCACTCAAGGACTATCATAGTCCACCACAAGGATTTCTATCATAACCTAAGGGAGTACATGGTAAGTAACTTCAGAGTACGGTCTACATCCCTTACACTTGTTGCAAAGATGACTGTCATTGAACCAAAAGATTGACCTGTCAATGCTTGATACAACCATTGGATTTATACTTGATCCAAGATCCACAGGAGGTGGTTAAGCCATGTCATGAACACTGAGTATCACACTGGCCCACGCCAAGGAGACCAACTGTGACACCTTGCAACAATCTCCCCCCAACGCAAGCTAGTGGTTCAAACTTGTGACCTTGGATCTAATACTAATTGTTGCAAAGACGGTTGTTGTTGCACCAAAAGATTGACCTATCAATGCTTGATACAATCACTAGATTTATACAAGATCCAAGATCCATATGAGGCAATTAAACCATGTCACTAAGCCTGAGGGCCATGCTAGCCCACGCCGAGGGGACCAAGGGCAACACCTTGCAACAACACTACACCAAGCCATTGTTGAAACACAGGTCTCTATCTAGGCTAAAGAAAGGCTATCTAGAAGTCTTCGATATAGGAAAGGTATGTGAGGCACAACCATGAACACCATCTCATCACAAGTGTGAGTTGGGAGCCCCATCAATGTATTGGAAACTTGGACCAACTCTTTGTGTCTTATCTAGGTATCACCCTAGCTTTGATGCTCCACCAAACATGACACAACTAGATTGGGGTACAACTTTCATTCTCCCCCCTTTATATACCCTATCAGTAACATGTGGTTGGAATCATCCCTTGGGTGATGAAATTCCAAGTAGGTCCTGCTAAAGGAACAAGATACTAGACATTTCGATTGGTTCCCAGGCTCGCACATAGTGCAAGGGGAGAGCTTAGATGCACTAGCACCTCCTAGGAAGACTCAATTGGACTAGAGCAAGTTGTTATTTCTCGTCACCCAGGATTTACTAAAGGCACAAGGGGAGTGGATACGTCAACAACCTACTCTCAAACATGACAAACAAGTGTAAATTGACCCTTTAATTAAAGCTATGTGTTTCTAGATAGTATGGAAAAATGGAAAATAGACTAACTCAAGGTCTTGGACTGATCATTCTACAAAAAAAATAGGTTAGTAGTTTCAAACCACTAGTCTTGGACAAACGAGGAATGACTGCATAAAATGTTAGAAAACTCAGGACAATCACAAACAAATGATTTAGCTGGTCAGTATGTAAAACTAGAACCGAAATGACACTACAAATGGAAGATCAGAGTTTTAGATTCACCTCAAACTTTCCTCTATGTGTGGCAAGTTCTCTTATCTAAGCAAGCAAGATCACCCCTGTAAGAGGCAAGTTCACCCTTGTAAGCCAGCAAGCTTGCCCTTGAAGAAGTGCAAGTTTTCCTATCTACAAAATCAAGATCGCCTATCACTAGGGACCAAAGAAAGGTTGCCCCTGAAGGGAACAAGGTCACCCCTCAGAGCAACTTCACCCCTGTAAATTGCAACCTCGCCCCTATGAACTGTAACTATGCCCCTGTGTGAAGTCAGGTTCACCCCTAAAGGCAAGATCGCTCATCTAGCCAAGCAACTTTGCCCTTGTACTGAGCAAGCTCGCCTGTCAGGGCAATCTCGCCTCTGTAGCTGAAATTTGAACCTACAAAAATTCAAACAATACAGAACGTGAAATAAAATACTTGTGACGTGGTTCGCACCGAGTGTGCCAAAAATGTGTGCAATGAAAATCCTCTAACCTAAAGTGAAAAATGAAAATGAAATGCAAGACAAGAGGAAACACAACAACACCTCAAGATTGGGCTAAGTCTAACTTGAACAAAATGAAAGAAAAATCTTTATATTACCTTGTCCAAGTTGATTGGCTGGTTGGCCTTGTTGATTTCTTGATTTGTGTGTTCCTTTCAATGGAAAATAACATGAAACTAGATGCAAAATGATGTAGATGTCATGAGGAATGCAATGATGCAACTGGGTATTTCGATAGGTGATTGATGTGGATGCAAAATGAGCTTGAAGGTTGAAAAAATGGTGGATGAGTGCAAGTTCTTGAATGCTTAAGAGTTCAAATTTGTATAATGTTGAAAATTGCAAATGAGGGAAAATCCTCTAATTTTAGGGGAAAGACCACTAAAAGATGAATGGTCAAGATGCAGCCACCTTGGACAAGATCAAGGGATAGGGTCAGTTGAGAACTCACAAGCCCTCACATATTTCCATGTGGCAAGTGATGTGTAAGGAAGAACATGAGATGGAGGTACTTCCTAGTACCTTGGGATTGGAAAAGATCTCATAAAGGAGGTCCTTGTCCCCATGTGAGTGATAAGACTTTTGAAGAATTAAAAATTCCTCAAAAGTGCTTTGTGGAATAAAATGTGAATTAAAAATTCAAATTGGGATGAGTTGCCTTTTCCAAAAGGAGAAAGAATTCAATGAAGAGTTGACTTGAGGGTATGCCATAAATGGAATGGGGGATTAAGATGACCTAATCAAGTAATTAGGCTGTGAAAACATGTGATTAAGGTTAAGTAATGGAGGATTAAGATAGGTGGGCTATGATGGAGAATGTGACATTAATCCTGATTAAGGGTGTGCATATCCTAATCAGGGATTAATTAGGCTAATCCAAATTAAGGAAGGGTTATGGAGGATGGGACAAGGAGAGAGAAAGAAATGAATTTAAAATTGACTTAAATTCATCAAGATAAATGACTAAATTAAATAAATAGGAGTATTTATTTAATTTAGAGAGGAAAGGGGATGAAAGGTAAATTATTTAATTAAATAAATTAAATACCATAGGAACATTAGAAAAGTGGGAAATGTTAACTAAATAAATCATTTAATTAATATCGATGGGAAAGGCGAGATAGATGAATGAAAGGGGAAAAAATTGACCTTATGGGGGAGGTCAAATTTGGATGTCTACACCTAGCTTAAAATTAGAATTGACATTTGTCAAGATCATCAAAATAAGGATGTCGCATTGCTTTTTTGGCTGAGATTCTCTTGGATGGCTCATAAATCAACATTTTCTGCAAGGATACACCAATCAATTTTTAGTAGTTTTCTTACAAATAGGAAAAGTAAAAGAATAAAAAGAAAGAGCATCCAAAATGGAAATGAAATGAAAATAGATGGAAGGCACTTACAAACAACAAATGCATACTATTTGGTTCCAAAATGAGAACAACAAGGCTTAAATCTTGATGCTTCCATTGAGGATAGGAATGCCAGTCTCTCAACTTAGTCACTCTTAGCCATACATCTTCATTGGGAGTTCCAAGATACCTATTGCACACAAAAACCTCTCATGAATAGAACATGAATAGAATGTAACCAAAATAAATTTATTTCCAACCTTTTGGAAACTTGTAACCTATTATAAAAACAACACAATTTAATCTTCCACTTAGTTTACTAATGGATAGAGAATATCCTACATCACTTTTTTTGCATATTTTTGAGAAAAAATAAAATACCATTGAAGTCTATATCCTTTTCCATAGTTCTAAATATAAAGTGTGCTACATTTTCAAGTCTGATAACTTCATCAATCACCTACATACATGATATAAACATTAGATGATAGCATTGGCATCATACAAATTAATGTGCATGCTTACAAATTAATCCAATGAACCATCAGGGTCTGCTCTACCCTTTATTGTGTCAAGTATTGCCTCATGGTCAGACTCGCACACCTTCCACAAGGTCTTGTTCAAAGGTCTACCCCCATATTTGGTCAAATGGACATTGGATTCCATGACAAGGTTTGATTAATGAAGAATCTTTTGATGCATGTCAAAGTCCTGAAACAACCAAAATTTAATTCTCTTATGTGGGTACCTTCTAAGCCACGTTCCAGTAACAACAACTGAGCCTATAGGGTATTCAATGTTTTCTCCATCTATAATTGAGGCCTCCAATTTCTTTTTGGCCTCAACACAATGATGCAAGTAATAATATGTTCCCTCTTCATTGTATTCATCTACAATAACTACATAAATATTCCCTACATTGATATGTGTAGCAAATTAGATGAAATTAGTCAACATTACAAATACACTACAAAGTAAGATAATTGTAGGAATTTCAAAAACTATGCAAGTAGATATATTACTTGGTTGAACTAGATCTGATATGTGTTCAAAGTAGACCAATGATTCCATCTGTGTTAGTTCCAACACCATTGGAGGGCGATACGTGTGAAGTGGGCTAAGATAGCTTAATGACCATTTATCAACCTACTCCTTTGATTTCCAATCATCCTAGGCTTGCATTGTACATCAAGAAAAAAATCATGCCATCTTCCACATATGGATACTCCATGAACCTACATTTGAGCTAAGGAAAGAGTGTAGCTCACTCAATCATGTTAGTGTACAAAAATCCTCATATGGTACAATGTTAGTAGCATCCATCAACCAAAAAAAGTCTATGAACTAAAGATGTACCTTCATTACTTGGACCCATTGAAGCATTACACATGTTCCTACACCATCATGCTCCCCCTTTCCATGCCTGACCTCACAAAAGTTCCACATATGTTGAACACCTATAATGACATGCATCCTACTGAACCAGTAGAACATGTGTGAGTTCTTAAATTGTGCTAGACTATTATTTGACCATATTATATGCCAACCGTATTCTATGCCCCTCTAAGACAAATCATTGTAGAACAATTGGAAGCAACCTTGCACGAACTCTAGAGAATGTGTGTGATCATAACTAATATAAAAGTGATACTCCCTCAATACCTTCCTTTGGTCCTCTCTACTATCAGTTGTATGAATGAATGCTATGTGCACAAATATGGAAACCTATGTGTTGTAATATTGTGACTACACCTCATGCTATGGTTGTAAAGTGTAGTTCTCTACAAAGTCAAAAACTAAAACTATGCTACCAACTAGAAACATGTCCTTGCATAACTTGAATTATGTGTCCAACCATCAAGCTCTATGGGTATGCCTTACTCATACACTATAATGTCACAAAACATGTTCATAAACTGATACACTAGAATCTTCTGAATAACGAAATCACACCATTTTTATTGATTACCATCTTTTGTAACATATTCCATTATTCTATACTTCCCAAACTCTACTAGATTTTGTCCCACCTCATCTATGCTTTCCATATGTTGACATACTAAAATTTTCTGCAAGCCAACGCTGACATGAACCCTCCAAGCATATTTTTCTATAGAATATTTGGCCATCCTTTATTTCACATAAATTTTTTGATAAGAAATCTCTTGAAGATGTTGGTGGGGCATGTATTCCACAATCCTACAAAACATCATGAGTATGCAAATCTAAACATATAGAATGATAAACATCATAATGGTTAGATAATTCAATATGTAGTCTACAACAACAAGTAGTGTGTGTGATTTATCTTGACATAAAAAGGTTTAAGCATTTCAAAATATCTTTTAAAAATTTACATTAGAGGATAATCCTGTTGAAATTTACCAAAAAATTGGGTTTGATTCGTATCCAGAAAATGATTTATATGTGGCTCACAATTCTGACTACCAATTCTCCTTCTTACCACATCCCTTTGATTTGGAGATGGCCTTATGTTATTCTTCCAATAGTCTTCAATTAGTGTTCTCAATGCTTCAACTGGTTTATCTTTTTGTGGGAGTCTCCTCGAGAATTCCCATAATTCATTTGAATCGGTGCTCTCAATTCTTTGCCACCTTTGAATGGATCTCAATAAAGTTTTTCTATTAATTCTCAATTGGTCACTTGTCTTTCTAATGATATGAGATCTCCTTGTTTGACTACTTACCAAAGTCAATGTAATGACACATCGGGTGCCATTACTATCCTTTGAGTGTGAGGTCTTACCCACACTCTCATAAGCATCCATTAGATTATTAACAATAGTGTTTTCACTTAAAGCATTTGATGTTCTCAACCCAAGAATCTTCATGATGTTTCTATACTTTATACCCCACATCATTTCAACAAATAGTTGACATCTTGCGGTCTCATTTAGCCTTTCAAAAAATAATTTCTTAATCTTATCAGGATATCGTCTACAAGTACATGATGGAATCTTACCTTCCATATGCTTCAAAATATCCTCATCAATATTAATCAAATACTTTGGCTTTCTATTCTAAATTCTATGAGGTGTTCTCCTAAGTACATACATCTCAACATTAGTAAATTCATCAATAATTAAGTGAGGTGGGCTAGATCATGTACCTTCGATCGAGGGTGGAATAGATGACATACCTTGAGGTTGACATGGGGATGATGGCATAGCTTCTTTGTCAAATCCTAGTGATGATGTACTCTCAACTTGAGATGTGGTAGATAGTATCCCTTCATATTCACTTGTGGTAGATGGTGTCCTTTCATATTCACTTTGTGGTAGATAGTGTCCCTCCATATTCACTTTCGGTATATGGTGTCCCTCCATATTCACATATTCTTAATGGTGTCCCTTCATATTAACTTGTGGTAGAGGGTGTGTCTCTAACTATTGTATTCGAATCTATCTTAGCACGATGCTTTTGCATTCATTCCTTTTGTGCCGCCAATGGATTTTCTCTTTTTGATGGTTGAGACTCCTCTTCAATTGGATTGTTTTCGTCAATCGTATCAAATTTCTTTTTTTTTATGGTATTCCCTCATCCATTCTCTATTTTTTTCTTTATTAGTTTCATACTCTTCATCTGTTTGTTTATTCCTTCTTTGTTTCCTTGGCATGGTAGATAATTTTATCTGTAGCATGGTAATGAGACAAATTTAGTTCCTAAAAAATGAATCCATACAAATAAATGAAATATATGTCATTCAAGGCTTCATACAAAATACTTACAATCATCTTGTAGAAGACTATTTCTAGCATAGACAAAGGTCACATGAATTTTTTGGATGGAATTCCTTAAAGAAATGTGGGCATGTGGCATGCCATGATTGCAAGATAGGCTCAAGATGGAAGCATGGACAAGGCATGTGAATTGTTTGAAAATAATGTTTTCATAGACATGTATGCAAAATGTGGCCAGCGTGAAAAATTCCTCATGGAAATGGGGTCTCATGGTGATGTACATCACCGTGAGACTTCATTTTCATGAGGAATTTTTTCACGTTGCCCTACCTTGTCAACCCTATCACATTGGCAAGCTAGTGAGCTCACTAGCTTGCCAATCCTCTCATGATTTTTTGGATCCAATTCCTTATAGAAATGTGGTCATGTGGCATGCCATGATTGCAAGATAGGTTGTACCTTTCCCCATGTTTCTAACTTAGCCTTGAATAAAGAGTCTTGAAATAGTGAAGAGAAGGGTTAAAATCCCTTGTAGGTATACTAATCAAGGAAACATTTAAAATATATCACAACATTAGTGATGAGGTAAGTTTTGTGATGAGGTAAATTTATAAATAGAGATGAAAACCAAAATAGATTCAAAGATCTATCAATGTGGAAAGAGTATATTCCAATTTTGTAAAGACATGTATGGAAAATTTGGTAGCATAGACAATGAAATCAACTATTTGAAAAAATGCACATCACCATGAGACCCCATTTCTTTGAGGCATTTCTTCAAACAGTTGATTTATTTGTCTATGTTGTTTGATAAAATTCTTTGGTAGACATGTATGGAAAATTTGGTAGCATAGTCAAGGCAATCAACTACTTGGTATAACTATTTTACAAAATACCTCAATGAGATATGTCCTCATGGACTAGAATTATTGTAGGATATGCACAAAATAGATTTATTGAAAAGGCTTTAGAAAATTTCAAGCATATGCAATTTCTAGCTGTAAAACCAAATTCCACTACATTTTCCAACATCCCCCTTGCCTATACCAAAATGAATGCTTTGGAGAGGGGTATGCACATCCATAGTAAAGGATTGAGAAATGATGTATTGTTTTACTTACCTATAACTTCTGTCATATATATTTGTATACAAAATGTGGAAGCATACACAAGGTAAGTCAATTGTTTAACAAAATGCCTCAAAGAGATGTGGTTTAAAAATGTAATTGGCAAGTGTAAAGAATTTTGTATTTTAAAATGTGCATTGAAAAGCTAAGGTTATAATGACAAAGAAACAATGATCAACATGGAATATGCAACATAAAAAAATTAAAGCAAGCCAAAATAGAATGAAAGAAAATGTGTAAAGACTTCGCATACCTAGAAAACTAGAGTTTCAAATGGAGGAGTTCTACCCAATTATGTAGCCTTTTCTTATTCTTTCTTCAAACTCCTCAACAATTTAACTTTTTCAAAAGCTTGTTCCCCTCCAAACTTCAATTGTATATCACTCTTGAATGGAATTTAGACTTGAATTGATATTGTATGCATTTCAACATGAAAGCTTTGTTATTCCATGCAAAGGTGGTGGAAAAATCATGAAAAGGTGGTGGAATCTGAAAAACTTGCATGCACACTTCACAAAGTCATCAAAAATATTATTTTTGTCGCAACATGTGCATGACCAAGAGAATATGTAGAATGTGGGCATTGAGATCACGTGTATAATGAGTTTTTTACCATTTTTAGAGCAAGGAAAAACACACTCACATTATCATGCACTCGCATTATAACGTGTTTGCATTATAACGTGCTTGCATTATAATGTGATTGTGTTATAACGCACTCACGTTATAATTTTCTCATGTTATAATGAGAGTGCATTATTTCTTTTAAATAAACAACCATATCTCTACTACAAAACATACTCACATTATGACAAAGTTGATTTTTTATAGGTTTCTTTTCTCTCTCTTTCTCTCTATCCTCTACCCTCTACCATTAAACCCTTAAACCCTCTACCCTCTACCTGCTACCATCTATCTCTCTCCCACTCCCTCTCTCTCTCTCTTTCTCAATTCTCTCCCTCCTACCCCTTCTCCCTCTCTCACTCGCTCGCTCACTCCTATCTCTATCCCCTCTACCCCCTACCCTCTACCCTTAACCCTTAACCCTCTACCCTCTCTCTCTCTCAATTCTCTCTCTCCTACCCCCTCTCCCTCTATCAAGTCTCTCTCACTTACTCACTCACTCACTCCTTATATCTCTCTCCACTCTACCCTTAACCCTCTACCCTCTACCCTTAACCCTTAAACTCTTGAACCCTCTACCCTCTACCATTTATCTCTCTCCATTTCCCTCTCTCTCTCTCACTCACTCACTCACTCTTATCTCTCCCCTCTACCCTCTACCCTTAACCCTTAGATAGATGCGGTTTAATTTATTGTAGATGCGACTCAAGTTGCCAGTTGCGGTTCTCTGATGAAGATGTTATGATTGAATTGGTTTGATGATCAATTTGTTTGACGAATATAGAAAAAAACAAGCACATAATACAAAATGTTTTCAGTTTATAGCGATAGATCTGTTAAATTAGGGAATAATTACACCCTAGGCCATGTTGGACAATATTTACTAAGTTCTTACTTGGATAAATCCAACTATGCATATTCAAGATAGATGACTAGTAGCTTGACCCCACTGGCTCCCCTCCATGACACTCACTGATATGGGGAAACCAAGCTAAGGTACCCATGAAACTCCCATGGCATACATCTCATCTCCACACATGAATCGTAAATATGTAAGACGGCTTCATAGGTCTGAACCTGTTGCACCAGCAAATAGAAAGGATTTTGGAAACACTACAACATGGATTTTAGTAAGGGCATTCCATTCGTGGGGCACCATCCAATACAATGAGAGACCATTTCTTCCCTTCTCGTCGAAACAGTGAGCGTGATTTCTGGGGTTTCCCCCAAAAAAACCACTTCTATATAATAGTTGGAAGTCGCTTGGCTTTAGCATGTTACCGGTCTAAGTCATCTTGGGGTGAGTAATTTTTCCCGCCAAGACAGGCTCAAGTTCTAGAGTCAACAACCGTTTCTATTACACCCAGGATCGCATAAATGTGCAAGGGGAGAGGATACTTCAATATACCAAATTGTGGGGTTCTAAACTAACATGAACAAACATGAAAAACACTGGTTAATTTTTAAACCCAAATGACAATTTTTTATCTACCAAACAGAAAGATTTTTTAAAAGAAATCAATGTCTTCATAAGGTCCTATATGCAAATGGTTAGTAGTTTCATTTGTTTCTTCGGCTTTCGTCCTGCAGAAAAGAAGTTTGTTTTTGGTTTTCTCTTTGGTCTTCTACGCTTCATCCTATAAAAACTAAGTTATCCCCCTAAACACAGCTACAAATAAAACAAGACAAAAACTAAAAAATCAAATCGCAAAAAAAAATGAAAGTTAATAAAAAATGAAAACAAATTTTACCAGACATATGCGACTTTTAAACTTACAGATGTGGCGCGATGTTGACAGTCAGATGTAGTACGATGTTGACAGTCAGATGCGGTCTGGAATGTTGATAGTCGGATGCGGTGTAGAATGTCGCATATGCAATTCGTGTTTTTGGATGCGTCGTGGGATGTATCAGATGCGGTTCGCTAGAATAGATGTGTCATTTCTTCAATCAATTACAGTTTTTCGTACCTGTATCTGCAAAAAAAACCCAGAAAAACCAAAAACCGTACAAAACCTACAAAAATAAAATAAAATAAAATGCGTCAGGTTCACCAATGTATCAATGGGTTATTTTTCAGGTGATGGATTTAGTGGATTAGATTAAATAAAAACCCAAAGAAGCTATGGAATAAAAAGAAAGCAAATAATAAACGATTATACCAGATATCCATCGAAGCTTCCATGATTCACTTCCATAGCACCTCCTAGCTTGCAGTGTATGATTGTTGCCCTCAGATTTGTGTGTGTGAGCAAACGATTGTGACCATGTCCTACACAAGTTTTGAAGGATTTGAATGACAAAAGACTATGACAAATGACTATGCCTATGAGAAAATAATTAAATAAGATAAATGCAAAGTAAATTCTAAACATAAAATGTCTATATTAATGAAGTGGTTTTTAATAATGAAGTCGCCCCTAAATTGTGAACAAAATTGACATTTTATAAAACAATGTAATTTTGGATGAACGAACGAGATTAAAAGCTGACAAAGCCTAAAATCAATGGACGAGATTCCATGTGACAATCCCTAATTAGGGTTAGGGAAAGATTTTTTTAAATGAGTGGTCAAGATGTCATTTGATAAAATCAAATCGGCGGTCGAGAATAAATGTGATAATTAGTCAAAAAGATAAAGATTTTCAAAAATCAAGAAGATAAAGACTTCTTGATTTGTAAGATTTGAAAAATCAAAAAGATAAGAGTTAATAAATTGAAAAGCAATTTTTTGGAAAATCAAGAATTTGCTCAATTACTTGAGTTTTGGAAGAATATTACCATTTTGAATTAAATTAATTCAAAATAATGATTTTATGTGACAATAAATAATCTTTTTCAGATTATTTACTAAAATGAAGTGATAGTTAATAAAACAAAATCATTTTAAATAATTTCATTTATTAAAAATGAGAGGAATGTTAAATTAGGTAATTAAATAATTAACATAATTATTTAATTTAGAGGATTATGACCGATAATTAAATAAATTAATAAATTCATTTAATTATGAGAATTAGTGACATATTAAATAAACAAATAAAATTCATTTATTTAATAATGAGGAAGAATAAATGAATAAAGGTAATTAAATAAATTAATAAATTTATTTAATTGTAAGAAGACAATAGAAAGTTAATGACGTATTGAATAAATAAATATAATTTATTTATTTAATAATTGTGAAGAATACAATAGACATGAATTAATTAAATAATATTGAATTACTTAATTAATAGTCAAATGTGGACCAAGGACATAATTAAATGTCATAATTATAGAGCTTGCAGGCCTAGGTCATTTTTAAGTGTCTACATTTTGCCCCTCTTTGTCATAATGTAGCATGTCACATTGTGACAAAGAAAATAAGTCAAAAATATGCCCCAGTGCAAAATAAGATTAGGAAGAATGATGAGGAGGGTAGCAGTATGCCCCCTCGAGAAGACAAACGGGTTCCAAGAACATGGGTATGCTCTCGAAATGGATGAGAAGACTTAGAATATGAAGAGACAAAGAAATGTTAGTGTAAAATATATGGATGATGATATGGATGCAATGCCTATATGAGAAGAGCGAGAGAAGATGATAAGATAGAAGGGGATGCATGCTAATTCCTAGACCAAATCCTTCAACACATTACCCTAGGACTTTAATACTAATTGCTCTTAATCATCATTGGGCAGATTATTGTGATGGCTAACAAACACCATGATATGACATAAATCAAGATGTGCAAGGTCGAACCATCACATAAGACAAGCAGTCATAGACAAAGGTGATCATGACTCATACTAAGAGTGCAATTGCCCCAGTCTTTTTTTCATAACCAACCGCAAGTAGAAAAAGACAAGAAGGACAAGCCATGAAATGTCGTTGCTTCTCTAAATCCTATTTCTAGGACATCCTTGAGAAACTAGCAACATAATTGCCAAAAGCACAAAAATAAAGCCATTATCATGATACGTCGTTGTTTTTCTAAATCCCGTAGGTAGGACATCGTTGAGAAACTAGTAACATGAGTGTCAAAAGACAAAAATAAAGCCATTATCATGATACGTCATTGTTTCTCTAAATCCTATTGTCGGGATCTCACTGAAAATCTAGTAACATGAGTGTCAAAAGACAAATGCCAAGTTTTTTAATGTCAAAATGACGAGTGCCGAAGATTGCAAAATTCAGGAAGGACACATCCTGAATAATATTGATGCCAAGAGGATTGATCCCTAAATGTCAAAAGGAATCCCTCGAAATGCCAGGTGATAATGACAATGCCTAGGAAGTACACATCCTAAGGCATAAATGACAGAGGTCATTCTTCAGAAGGACACATCTGAAAGAACATTGATGTCGAGAGGAATGATCCTTAGATATCGAGAGGATCTCTCAAAATGTCAGATGATGGTGATGATGCCTAGGAAGGACACATCCTAAAGCATAAATGACAGAGGCTATTCTTCAAAAGGACACATCTGAAAGATAACCAAGAATGGACAGTTTGACCAGTTGTGACAATTTGACTTGTTTTGACTAAGTTTGACTGAAGTTGACTTGTGTGGACTACATAACAATGTGGATGTGTTGGTGTGATTGTCATGTTGAATAAGTGATTGCCATGATTCATTTTTAGGAGGTTGCTATGTTTGGAAATGACTTGTCCTTACTTGAAGACTTTTGACATGTGTGCCAGTGTAATGCTATGAACCCTAACGGACTGACCTAGTGCAGCCTTAGGGGCTCATCGACAGATGGCCTTTCCTATGTCATGCACTCAAAGACCTCATAGATCGACATGACCAATGACCTTGTCAAAAGGCCAGAAGTTTGAATCATGATTTTACTTTGACAAACCTAGAAAGACTGACCAAAACTCTCAAGGATTCAAAGATGAATCTTTCCTACATAGAAAATGCACAGAGACAACGTAGTTTAGACATGGACAAAATATTGATTGACGTGACTGATTGGATTGACAAGATAGACATTGAGTTTGACTCAATTTTTGGGATTTTGACATTGATTTGGATGTTTTTGTGTTTTCTCAATATATTTTCAATTGTTTAGGACCTTTTTCAGGACTTTTTCAAATTTTTAGGACTTTTTGTAGGACTTTTTCAAATATTTAGGACTTTTTGCAAGACTTTTTCAAAATTTTAGGACTTTTTTCAGGACTTTTTAAGGATGCGGGATCATGTGTGACACCCACTACAGTTACACGATAAAGGTCTTGCCCCTAGATAGATTGGAGATTACCTGATTCCAATGATATGGAGATAGGAAGACATAATGCAAAAGGCAAGGATATGCAAGGGGTGATGTCAACCAAATGCTAACCATGGCAGGAATTGATAAGGCATAGGACGAATGTCATGAATGTGCCAGGTTGTTGTGGTTATGGAAAGTGGATAAGGGTCGATTAGAGTAATAGTAGATGGAAAAACAATGATTGACTACGCATGGCACCTGTTTGCTAGGTTTTCACCATGGTACTTATCCAAAGTGCCTGTTTGCTAGGTTTTCACTATTGGACGAATTTATTTCTTTTTACTATTTTTGTCATTTTTTTATTTTATTTTTATTTTTTATTTTTGGTGTCACGAAGATGCCTATTTGTCAGGTTTACATCAAGGGATGATTTTTGTCTATTTTTCAAAAAAAAAATTGTATTTTTAGGTTTTCAGCCAAGCTCTCTGACGCTATGTGTAAAACTTTCGTAGATGTAGGTTGTTGATGGGTTATGTCAACTGTTCTCCACCAAGTGTGGCAAACTGATAAGCTCCAAAACTGAATATTGAAGTAATAATATAAGTACTGAGCCAATTAGCTTCAAACTTTCCAGGTTTCTTACGGTCAGCCTGATTTCTTGGGTTCTGCATGAGGACCAAGTCACTAATTTCAAATTTTATCACCATCACTCTTTTGTTATAGCTCCAACAAAGATGATTTTGATATGCCTGTAAGTGATTCAAGGAATTTTGTCATCTTTCTTCTAAAATTTTTAACTCATGTAGGCAAGATTGTCTATACTGTTCATCATCGATCATTCCCTTCAAGGAGACTCGAAGAGAAGGAATTTCAAACTCGATGGGCAATATGGCCTCAGATCCGTAGACAAGGGAAAATGGAGTGGCTCCAGTGGTTGTACAAATGCTGGTACGGTAGGCCCATAAGGTAGGATTGAGTTGTAAATGCCAATCTCGGCCAGTGTCATTGACGGTTTTCTTAAGAATGCGAAGAATCATTTTATTTGACACCTCAACTTGACTATTACCTTGTGAATAATAAGGGGTGGAGAAGTGATGTTGGATGTGGAATTTCTCACAGAGTTCACGAACGTCCTAATTTTTGAATGGACTCTTGTTATCTGTGATGATCGACTGCGAAACACCATACCGATAGATGATGTAATTATGAATAAACTTTGATATTTTCTTTTCAGTGATGTAAGTGAGGGGGACAACATCAATCCACTTAGTAAAGTACTCAGTGGCGATGATTATGAATTTATTCCCTTTAGAGGAGGATGGAGGGATCTTGCCCATGAGGTTGAGTCCCCATTATGCGAAGGGCCATGGAGAAGTCATCGGTCGTAGCTCCTATGCAGGTGCATGGATTAGGTCATTGTGCACTTGGCATTTCTGACATGTTCTAAAAAAACTAAAGAGCATCTTTTTCTAGTTTCGGCCAATAGTATCCAAGTCTGGTGACTTTCCTAGCTAAAGTTGGACCACTCAAATGAGATCCGCATATACCCTCATGTACTTCGTGTAAATTTTTTTGGGCTTCATTAGTGTCGAGATAGTGAAGAAGGGTGTTATCAAAGCCATAGCGGTATAGGGTGTCACTGACGATGGTGTGTTGAGCGGCTTTTCGGATAAAGGACTTTCTTTGGTTATTGGAAAGGTTGGGTGGTAGGGTTTGGGACATAAGATAATCATAGATGTCCTGGTACCAAGGTGAACTGGGACCAACAATTTCGCAAACAATTTCTGACTTTGGGATGTCATATGCAAGCATCAATAGTTGTCCCACTAAGAACTCAAATTGTGACACATTTTTGGGGATGTCTAAGAGAGATCCAATAGTAGCCATTGCATTGGCTACCTTATTTTGTGTCCTTGGGATTTGTTCAAAAGCAATCATTTTGAAATATTTCATGAAGCTATCCACCATTCACTTGTAAGGGAGCAAATTTTCATCTTTCATGTCATAATCATCATTCACTTGGTTGATAACTAACTGAGAATCCCCGAATACTAGCAATTTTTGAATTTTCCATTTAATTGCAATTTTGAGTCCTATGAACAATGCTTTGTATTCTGCAATGTTATTAGTACAAGGGAAGGCGATCTAGAATGCCTTAAGAATGGAATCCCCTTGTGGTGTGATGAACAAGATACCAACCCTTGAGCCATGACCAGTATGAGACCTATCAAAATATAGTTTCCATGGTGACGTAGGCTCTACATGAAAGATAGACTCATCATGAAAATCAATTATCAGTGGATGAGTGCCTTGGATGGGTGTGTCTGCAAGCTGATCCATTATTACCTATCCTTTTATTGCCTTGCGATCAACATATTGTATGTCATATTCACTTAAAATCATGACCCACTTTGCTAACCCGCCTATCAATGCTGCCCGATTTAGAAGATACTTTAATGGATCAATAGTAGCTACCAGGTGTGTTTGGTGATTCAACATGTAATGTCTATGTTTTTGTGCTGCAAAGACAACTGCTAGGAATGTGTGTTCAATGGTTGTATAGTTCAATTCATATCGTATTAGTGGGTGATTGATATAGTATATGGCTGTTTATTTTTCCTCATAGTCATTTTGTGCTAATAATGCCCCCAGTGCATTTGTAGTTGCAGAGGCATAGAGGATCAATGGCTTGCCTTCAATGGGTGGCATCAGGACTAGTGGTGTCAATAGATATTCTTTAAATTGTTTGAAGGTTGTGTGGAATTTTTTTGTCCATACAAAGGGAATACTTTTTGCATAGCAGATATTGAAATGGTTGACACTTGTCTACCAATTATGCGATGAAGCATCGGATGGACTGCAATCTGCCCTGAAGTGTTCTCAACTCACTGATTCCTTTTAGTGGTGGCATGTTTAGAATTTCTTTCACTTTAGTGGGATCAACTTCTATGCCTCTTCGTGAAACTATGTAGCCCAACAATTTTCTCGAAGTGACCCCAAAGACACATTTTTTTGGGTTCAAACAAACCTTGTAATCTTCTAGTCATCTAAAAAAAATTTCCAAGACCCTGAGATGGTCTTTCCATGTCAAAGATTTGGCCAAAAGTTCATCCACATAATCCTCCATTAGGATATGCATCATGTCATGAAATATTGTTGTCATAGCTCTCTGGTATGTGGCACCTGCATTCTTTAAGCCAAAAGGCATAACATTCCAACAGTATGTTCCCCATGGGCATGTGAATGTTGTTTTGTGTTGATCTTCAAGTACAATGCGAATTTGGTTATAGCCCGAGAAACCATCCATGAGAGACAACATCTCGTACCCTGCTGTGAGATCAACAATCATGTCTATGTTCGGAAACAAGAAATCATCTTTTGGACAAGCCTTATTTAAATCTCTTAAATTCATACAGATACGAATTTTTCTGTTTGGCTTTGTGACAGGGACAATGTTGGATATCCAGTCAGCATAGTCTATTGATCTTATGAATCCAACATCTAGTAACTTCTTTTATTCAATCTTTACAAGTAGTGCAATATGTGGATGCATTTTCCATAATTTTTGCTTGACTGGCTTGATTCCTAGGATTAGAGGAAGATGATGCAATACCAATTCTAGATCAAGGCCTGGCATGTCAACATATGACCATGCGAAGTTAACTTTCCTGTCTATGAAAAATTGTTGAAATTCAGGTTTTTCTTCCTCTGACAATGATGTGGCCAAGAAAACCATTTTAGGATTCTTTGGCATAGCTATGTTAACTTCCATTGTGTGATGGGAAGAAATTCCAATCCTCCATCCTTAGGCACCTCAGAGAGGTTTTCACCTTCGGATACGTCCTTTGTTTTTACTATTTTTTTGTCAGAAGGTGCCTTGCGGTTTTCACCTAAAGACATTTCTTTTTTTTTATTTTACTCTTTGTACTTTTGCAATTGGAGGATTGCACAGTCTCCACGAAGTAAGTTGCACAATCTAGGTCAAAAGAGAATCCAACTTTGTGATCACCCCACAGTATGCCTTCTTGGAGCCCCATGAAATCTACTATTACCTCATCATTCTAAAAGATATCCATCACTAGTGGTTCTTGTTGGTCCCAGTCAATTAGTTGCGGGTAAACAAGGGAAATCCCATCATTAATGTTGGTAAAATATGGGGAAGATACAAAAAGTGTGCAAATTGAAGCCTCAAGTGTGAAGGAAAAGTTGTCAATTTCAACTTTCGTGTCAGATGCAATGGATGGACCATATTCAGATTTAGATGTGTCGAATTCATAGTCATAATAGGGGATAAAATTATCAGCATCATGACTAGTGGCAAGCATTTCAAAGGCATGCACAATAGGTTCATACATGTTAGGTTCTTGGGTGGGCTCAGGAATGGGGCAGGATGATTTAGATGTTGCCAATGATAACTTATGTTCTTCTGGATCCCAAGGAATACTTACCCATTCCTTATCTTTAGAATTATGATCAATAGGATCAATGTTGTATTCTTGTCAGAATCTTTCTTCAAAGAGGGGTTGGCTAGGTTCTAGGTATAGTTCGTCAATATCATAGCTGCTAAGGGTTTTCTCATATCCCCATTCCCATTCATTAGAGTCGGTTTCAGTAAGGGATTCTTTGCATGTCTCGAAACTTTTTGTAGTCGTTACGTCCTCACTTGAAAGTTCATAAGTACATCGATCATCAGTTCTGAGTTGGTCAAACCCTAGCCCCATGTACCTTGGTCATGGAGAAATAATAACAAGTTCCTGCTTTCCATTGTTAGCTTTTCCAAGGCCACTTGTGTCGTCAAAACCTAGTGCCTTGCATACGTCATAGCCTTTTCCATAGAGATGTACTGGTAGTGGAGGTAATCCTTGATCCAATTAGCTATGTCGATAATGACTTCATTACCCATATCTCCCCATAGGGTGAATACTATTTTTGGTGGAACATTGAAAGTTGTTTTAGGCTCGACTGCAAAACGTGGTCTACCATAGACTTTAGGAGGCTTAGGTATTGTGGTGATACAATAAGTTGTATTCAGTTTGAATTCTCCACAGCCAAGGTCCTAGATCTTTAGATCATTACTTGGTATTGAGACTGAGGAGGACGGTGTGGCGGAAGTTGATGGAATGGATATGGATGATTTGGTGAGTGTACACGGGTCAATATATTTGGAAGAGGTGGAAGTTGAGGCCTTGCGATTAATGGGTACCTAGTGTTCAGCAGTGGCTCTCAGATTGGTACAGTATTGGAATGGATCAGGATCTCCTAGGATATTAATTTCAATACCATCAAAAGGGAACTTCAGGCATTGGTGGTATGTGGAAGGAATGGCCTTCAAGGCATGAATCCATGGGTGACCAAGTAAGATATTGTAGTGTATGTCACGATCCAAGACCTGGCATGTTGTATTGATAATAACTGCTCCCACACGAATTGGAATTGTAATGACGCCTTTAGAAGCATGTTCTTCATCATCATATGCCTTGATCACAATGCTCTTGGTAGCATCCACACATGCATCAAAGAATCCAAGAGCTTTAACCAATTTTAAAGAGTAGATGTTCAATCCTACTCCACCATCTACTAAGACTCATCTAACCTTATGTTTATGGAAAAAACCTTGATATGAAGGGCATCATTATGAGATGGTTTAGGTGAGGAATAGTCAGTGTCTGAAAATGAAATGTGGCGAGGCGAAGTCAAATAGCCGACCATGGTTTAAAAATTATTGACATCAATGTTGTTTGGGATGGAAGACTCTTGCAGGACTTTATCCAAGATGGCCTTATGTGTGGGTGAGATGCGGAGCAATTCAAGAATGGATATTTGAGTGGGTGTTTTATTCAATTTCTCAATTACGTTGAACTCTGGTTTAGGGTTTGATGGCTTGGCAGACGGACTAGGTATGGTAATTTTCGGCTGACGAGCAAAGGGACCTGGGATAGTGACCTTGCCTTTACGCGTGGTGACATTAAATTTTGGGGCCTTTTTAATGGTAATAGTATTGACACACTTATCTTCATCAGTAGCATGAAGATGGTTAATGATGGTGGCACCAAAATAATTATAGGCAGGACAGACATTATTGTAGGCAGGATGAACATTATTGTAGGTAGGACGGACGTGATTGGCTTGATTATTGTTATTCTTCATGCCAAATGAGGAGGGATTACCAGAACCATGATCCTACAATGGATTCTTGTGGATTGTATGATGTGAATTAAATGCAAATGGTTGACCTCCTAACTCAATGGTGCAATTTTCAATAAGGTCTTGCACAAGATTTTGTAACTGGCAGCAAGAAGGAGTTTTGTGCCCTTTGGCATGGTGGTAATCACAAAATGCATTATCATCCCACCATGATGGCTTGAACTGACCAGGGTCATATGGTTTAGGTTCTTCCAAAGTTATGACACCATTTTGGATAAGTTTCTTTAAGACAATTTTGATAGGCTCACCCAAGGGAGTGTATGTGCATTTTTGAAATTGTCATGGTTGACACAATTTCCTTTGATTAAATTGAGCAGGATTATTTTGAATAGCATTGGCAGTTGGTGTGGGTGTGGTCAAAGGTGTATTTTTATTTTGAACTCCTTTAATGGTGAGGACATGACCTGTTGCATTAACGGTTTTGCATCGACCACACCATCATTGGTGATGTGTTTGTTCTTGACCCAATACTTATTTTTGTCAATGGGAGGATTTGCATTTGTGTTTTTAGGACCGTATTTTAGTTGTCCCTTTGCAATAAGGGCTTTCTCAACCTGGACACCTTTTTCAACTAGGTCCATGAAATTTGTGCAACAATGCACCTACACTGCATATTTTAGTGGACCTAGAAGTGTTTGTACGAACATGTCAACCTTTTCCTTTTCCAGTATGTCAATGTGACAATGACTACCTAGACTTCTCCGTTTTTGGAAGAATGGGATGAGCATTTCACCAACGTACTCTTGTGTGAGATTGCATAAGCAAGTAATAGAGGTGTCCATGCCAATCTTGTACGCATAATTTTTTATGAATTTTCATTTAAGTTCATCCCATGTTTGGATATCCTTTTGATTGGAGAACCATTCAAGGGCGGGACCTGCAATACTTTTAGAAAAGAGTCTCATCAAGTATTTTTTTTCATAGGCGATGTCGATATAGTTGGTCGCAAAATCTTGGACATGTTTGATAGGGTTTGTCTTTCCTCTGTATTTGGTAAAATTGGGAGACACATATCCTAGAGGAAATGGTGGCATGTATAAGTTTATGTCAAAGGGATATATAGATAAATCATATGACACTTCTGATTTCTTGCCGGATATTTGTATGTTTTCTATGGTCTTCCCTAGACCCATTATCCTAGCTTGCAAGGCATCAATTGTAGGGTCATTTGTGGCCCCATACATAGGATTGATTGGTACACCCTAGGTCCCCATTTGTTGGGAGTGGATGTTGGTGTGTTGTTGAGGGATATGTTGTTGTGACATGTATGATGTGTTTTGGTACTAAAAGTTTGGATTGGGGATGTGTTGATGGGTATGAATATGGGATGAATATGTCAGAATGTGTCCCTGAGCCATTTGGGTCAATATTTGGGGAATATGGTGACCAAGAATATTGTGGTGTCCGATAGATGCCATAGGTTGTGTGTTTTGATTTCCTTGTCGAGGTTGTTGGAACTGTCCCAGAGGAATATTCATGTTTTGTCCTTGGGAGGGGTTGGTATTAAACTGTGTTGCGTGTTAACATTTGGTTGTGGTCCTTGAATAATGAGATGTCATTTACCTCCATCCAAAGGATTTAGTGAGGTACCAATGAGATGATATGATGAGGATGCACTCATGGTACTAGATGTAGTCATCAATGGAGGATTTGTATGGCTTGATGTTGCCCCCAAGGCATTTACTGAAGTGGTAAATAGAGGATTGGAATAACTTGCCCACATTACAGAGGACCCAAAGGTGGCTCTAGCTGATTGTGACGATGTTATGGATGGTGTAGGCAATGTGATGGATTGTGTTCCTCCAATGTATGTACCATTGATTGAATTGGAATTGTTTGGAATGTTGGAGGTAGCACTCATGGTCATTTTGACATTTTGTGAGGTAGCATCAAAAAAGGTATTGTTTCTGTTTTTAGGAGGTTGACCACTATTGGACATGTTATTCATATTGGTGACATTAGGGTCAGGAGATGGCAGTCTCAACGTATTAATGTCAAACCCATGAGGTAATTTATTTCCTTGACTTAAAAGTATGGCTAAATATCTATCTTTGTCATATAAGACCATTTGTTCTATGAAGTAGGCCGCCTCGGGATCTTGTTCTACTTCCTCTAGGTTTTCCTCAAGTAGTTTTCCATATTCATCCTTATGTAAGAATGATTCAAAAGAGTTGTTTGATGAGGATGGTATGGTCATAAGCGATTGAGTAGTTGTGTTGCTAAATGGGTCGTCAAAATTCCAATTTGGGTCATAAGTATGATTGGTGACATTGGAATGAGAATCTTGTCCAAAGTTTTCCATTTGTCTTTTCTTTCTTTAGAGTCTTGTTTCCACCATAAAAGGGAATTGCTCAAATGAGAGGGATGAAAATAACAACTAAATGCAAGGATGACACTAGCCTGTGTTTTTTGTATTTTTGGATAAAGGATGATAATGCAAGACTATGTTTTTGGATTTTCGATAAAGGATGCTAATGCAAGACTTGTGTTTTTGGATTTTCGATAAAGGATGCTAATGCAAGACTTATGATGACATTTGTCTAAGGAAAAGATTGATGCAAGATGACAAGGTCATCAAAGCCAAAGTAATCAAATGAGGACTAAGATGATAATGTTGACTAAGGCCTAAGAGGATTAAAGCAAAGTCTAGGTTCAAAATGAGTACTAGCGGTTGACAATGCAAAGTCTAAGTTTAAAATGAGAACTAAGTTTGAACAATATTTAGAGAAAGGTTTGCCTAACCACTCTAACCTTCACGTATGTCTCAATTTTGGTTATCAAAAGGGACTTGCTAAAGGGAAAATGACGAGTGAGCCTGCCTAACTAGACTGTTGAGTTGGAGGTTCTCACAGAAAGGACAATGACCGAAAAGAGGAATAATGACCAAGTCCCAAGATAACCTAGTTTTGAAAACAACCGTTTTCGCAAAGTGTGGAGATTTGGCCTAATCCAAAGTTTGCCAAGATGAAACCTAAGGACAAATTTATGCTAAAAATGATGATTATGATGCTTAGGGAATGCAACTAAAATCTGGAAATTTTAAACCTATGGTTAAAATGCAAGATAATGAATGTAAATGATGGATGTTTCGAGCAATTTCAATTCTCGTTTCTGATAGAGACTTTCGGAAAAAGATGTTTGACAATAGGCTAAGATGTCTGGACTTGAATTTTGGTCTAAGACAATGTTTGGTTTTCTGTCTGACGATTGCGTCGCTACAAGAAGCGAATGCATTGCGGCTCTGGAAATGTCAAATGCGGTGCGGTTTTACAAATGTGGCTTTTCAGATGTCAAATGTAGTTCAGTATTGCAAATGAGGCTTTACAAAAGGCGAATACGGTTCAGTATTTCAGATGCGACTTTACAGAAGGAAAATATGGTTCAGTATTTCAGATGCAACTTTACAGAAGGAAAATGTGGTTTAGTATTTTAGATGCGGCTTTACAAAAGGAAAATGCGTTTTAGGACAGGCGAATGCGGTTTTCGGACAGATGCGGTTTAATTTACTGTAGATGTGACTCAAGTTGTCAGTTGTGGTTCTCTGATGAAGATGTTACAATTGAATCAGTTTGATGATCACGTTGTTTGATGAATACAACAAAAAACAAGCATAGAATACAATGTTTTTCTAGTTTGTAGTCATGGATCTATTAAAATCAGAGAATAATTACACCCTAGGCTATGTTGGACAATATTTACTGAGTTCTTACTTGGATAAATCTAGCTATGCATATTCAAGGCAGATGACTAGTAGCTTGACCCCACTGGCTCCCCTCCACGACACTCACTTATACGGGGCAGCCAAGCTACTGTACCCATGAAACTCCCATGGCATACATCTCTTCTCCACACATGAGCCGTAAATATGTAAGACGGATTCACAGGTCTGAACTTGTTGCACCAGCACATAGAAAGGATTTTGGAAAAAATACAACATGGCTTTCAGTAAGGGCATTCCATTCGTGGGGCACCATCCAGTACAATGAGAGACCATTATTTCCTTTCTTGTTGGTATAGTGAGCATGATTTCTGGGGTTTCCCCAAAAAATCCACTTTTATATACTGGTTGGAAGTCGCTTAGCTTTAGCGTGTTACCGGTCTGAGTCATCTTGGGGTGAGTACATTTTCCCACCAAGACAAGCTCAAGTTCTAGAGTCAGCAATCATTTCTCTTACACCCAGGATCGCACAAATGCGCAAGGGGAGAGGATACTTCGATATACCAAATCGTGGGGTTTTAAACTAACATGAACAGACACAAAAAACACTAGTTAATTTTTAAACCCAAATGATAATTTTTTATCTACCAAACAGAATTTTTTTTAAAAGAAATCAATCTCTTCATAAGGTCTTGTATTCAAATGGTTAGTATTTTCGTTTGTGTCTTCGACTTTCGTCTTGCAGAAAAGAAGTTTGTTTTTGGTTTTCTCTTTGGTCTTCTATGCTTCATCCTACAAAAACTAAGTTATCCCCCTAAACATAGCTGCAAACAAAACATTAACAAAAACAAAACAAGACAAAAACTAAAAAATCAAATCGCAAAAAAAAATGAAAGTTAATAAAAAATGAAAACAAATTTTACTAGATAGATGCGGTGTGATGTTGATAGTCGGATGTGGTGTGATGTTGACAGTCAGATGTGGTGTGGAATGTTGATAGTCGGATGTGGTGCAGAATGTCACAGATGCGGTTCATGTTTTTGGATGCATCACGGGATGTATGAGATGTGGTTTTCTAGAACAGATGCATTGTTTCTTCAATCAATTGCGGTTTTATGTACCTATACCTACAAAAATAAATAGAAAAACCAAAAACCATATGAAAAATACAAAAATAAAAATAAAAAATGTGTCGGGTTCACCAATGTATCAATGGGTTATAAAAAATGAAAGTTAATAAAAAATGAAAACAAATTTTACCAGATAGATGCGGCGTGATGTTGACAGTCGGATGTGGTGTGATGTTGACAATCAGATGTGGTGTGGAATGTTGACAGTCAGATGTGGTGTGGAATGTTGACAGTCGCATGTGGTGTAGAATGTCACAGATGCGGTTCATGTTTTTGGATGCATCACGGGATGTATCAAATGTGGTTTGCTAGAACAGATGCATTGTTTCTTCAATCAATTGTGGTTTTCTGTACCTATACCTGTAAAAATAAATAGAAAAACCAAAAACCATACGAAAACTACAAAAATAAAAATAAAAAATGCGTCGGGTTCACCAATGTATCAATGGGTTATTTTTCAGGTGATGGATCTAGCAGATTAGATTAAATAAAAACCCAAACAAGCTATGGAATACAAAGAAAGCAAATAATAGATGATTATACCAAATATCTATCAAAGCTTCCATGATTCACTTCCATAGCACCTCCTAGCTTGCAGCATATGATTGTTTCCCTCAAATTTTTGTGTGTGAGCAAATGATTGTGACCATGTCCTATGCAAGTTTTGAAGGATTTCAATGACAAAAGACTATGGCAAATGACTATGCCTATGAGAAAATAATTAAATAAGCTAAATGCAAAGTAAATTATAAACATAAAATGTCTATATTAATGAAGTGGTTTTTAATAATGAAGTCGTCCCTAAATTGTGAACAAAATTGACATTTTATAAAAAATGCAATTTTGGATGAATGGACAAGATTAAAAGCTGACAAAGCCTAAAATCAGTGGATGAGATTCCATGTGACAATCCCTAATTAGGGTTAGGGAAAGATTGTTAAATGAGTGGTCAAGATGTCATTTGATAAAATCAAATCGACGGTCAAGAATAAATATGATAATTAGTCAAAAAGATAAAGATTATCAAAAATCAAGAAGATAAAGACTGCTTGATTTGTAAGATTCAAAAAATCAAGAAGATAAAGACTGCTTGATTTGTAAAATTCAAAAAATCAAGAAGATAAGAGTTGAACTGAAAAGCAGATTTTTGGAAAATCAAGAATTTGCTCAATTACTTGATTTTTGGAAGAAGATTACCATTTTGAATTAAATTAATTCAAAATAATGATTTTATGTGACGATAAATAATCTTTCTCAGATTATTGACTAAAATGAAGTGATAGTTAATAAAATGAAATCATTTTAAATAATTTCATTATTAAAAATGAGAGGAATGTTAAATTAGGTAATTAAATAATTAACATAATTATTTAATTTAGAGGATTATGACAGATAATTAAATAAATTAATAAATTCATTTAATTATGAGGATTAGTGACATATTAAATAAACAAATGAAATTCATTTATTTAATAATGAGGAAGAATAAATGAATAAAGGTAATTAAATAAATTAATAAATTTATTTAATTGTAAGAAGACAATAGACAATTAATGACGTATTGAATAAATAAATATAATTTATTTATTTAATAATCGTGAAGAATACAATAGACATGAATTAATTAAATAATAATGAATTACTTAATTAATAGTTGAATGTGGACCAAGGACATAATTAAATGTCATAATTATAGAGCTTGTAGGCCTAGGTCATTTTTAAGTGTCTACATAATGAAGAGAAACTAGCTCAATCCTTAAAGGATAAATCTAATGAAAACAAAAGAATAAATGAAGAAGTTGCTCAGCTGTAAACTAAACTGCAATAATCCATAAACAATGAAGAAAAACTTGGTAAGCAAAATTTTATCCTCATAAATGAAATTACTACTGCAAATGAGTGCAAAGAAAATTTTAAGATTAGTTTAGTGAATCTTGATGAGTTGACTCAATGATAAAAGAGTGGAAATGATAAGAGAGGTCTTGGATATGAAAAAGGAGAAAGTTTCAGACCTGGGCAGAAGAATTTCAGACAAGAAAACCTAATGAGCAAAGTTGGAAGGTATCTGGTAAGACAACCTAATGCTCAAAAATTTAATGGATACTATTTTTCTTGCAATAAACATATGGATAGTCAGTGTAGAATAGTCAAAAAGGTGTATTTATGATGTGCATAGGTTTTTGAGAAATTTCACAAGAAAATTCATAGAATTCATAGATCTACAAGAGAATTTTTCTCTCGTTGTTTGAGAAAATAGAGCACCCGAAAAATTTAGGGAAAATGCATTTATTGCATCTGTGCGAACTATAAAAGTCAATTTGGAGTCATCATTTGTCACTTTACATCAAAGAAGAGAAGAAGAAGAGCACTCACTGGAAGAATTTCAAAGTGGAGAAATTGATTTGTCGTCGAACCTCAAAATCTATCAAGTATTTCAATTGTCTTCAAAATTTTCATATATTTTGGTGTGTGGTTGTTAAACCTAAGTGCAAAAGGAAAATGGAATAAATCAAGAGGACAATCATTTTTTGACAAATACAGTAGTGAAAATATTAGGTCTATGAGAAATCTATTACTGCCCGACAAATTGAAGCAATTGAGTGAAGCCAAGCACAGAAATTTGGATATTTGGAATGAGTTTTCATACTTTGAGGGCATGGAATTTGTCAAATTCATCTTGAGTAGATTACATGATGATACTTTAACTTTAGACAAACCCTACATCATTTCAAAGGAGGTAATTGATAATTTGACTGGATTTATGCAAATTCGGAGATGTACCAAGGAAGAAATCCATTCAGAACAAGGAAGTTGAAACCCTAACCAAAATAATCAAAGATCAGAGGGCACTGATAATTGCGGCAATCAAGAATCCTATTACAAAATACATTGTGCATGGAATTTCATATAAAGTCTTTTTCAGAAACCAAGAAGGAGCAACCTCGGCTGGTGCAGTCTATATTTCTCACAAGATGATAATTGAAGGTCAGCACTTTGACCTGTGTGGGTTGATAAAGGATCAACTAATGGAGAATGTGCAACTGAAAAAAGAAACAGGCTAACCTTTCATGTTCGTTACTTTTATCATATGCTTAGTAATGTATTTCTTGAATTTTTTGCCAAAAATCGACAATGTGGTGTGGAATGTAAACAAATCGGTTTGTAGACAAATATACTCATATTCTAGGAGCTTGGCTGATTGGGATATATAATTTGAAATTTTATTTAAGAATGTGCTTGGAAAGTGTGGTTTAGCCAATATTTCCCCTCTGGTAAGAATAATGGAAGTTGGTTCCTCTTTTAGTGGCATGGATAAAAAGTAGAAAATAGAAAAATAAATTGTTGAATACAACCCTCTGAAATGCAAAGTTTCCAGAATTGAGGAAAAAGGTAAATAAAAGGAGATTGTGGATATTCTAGATGAAGAATCTGATGAAGAAACTGAGGACCCACAAAAAAATGAATAATAACCAGAAAAATCCAATGAGGAAGAAGATGATCTCACAAAGGAAAAACTACAAAAGCTTATTCAGGAAGAAGGTGGAATATAGAATTTCACTAGGTTATGGTTTGTTAGACCATCATATGATCAAGATATGATTCTAACTGTACTAAATGCTCATGTTGAGAGTTGCAAGATCAAATTGGAAACTATGTAAAACATTCTACTTAAGGAAATGATTGAATGCAGCAAAGAAACAATGAACTCTAAAGATAAAGACAAAGAAGAAGGTGAAGTTATCTCTCACCTAAAGGAGAAGTTTAGAGTATCACTTACCAAACTAAAGAAGAAATTGAATAAATTGAGACAATGCATAAATTAAACTAATAACATCTACATCTATTGCATTTGTTGGCCCCATGCTATTAGGAATTACAAAGAGAAATTGGAAAAGATTGGAATAGAGTTAAATGGTATTGGGAAAAGCTTTGACATGTTTCAAGATTAGGATGGCACCATCAGAAAATGGATTCAGGAGTTACAGTTTGAACACACCAAAATTTAATACACAGAGAACACACTTGTTGATACTTTTGGAAGGTGAAGGATCTAACCAAATGCAGATTAGAGTAGATGGTGGGGATATTAAGGAAAGGTGAGAAATTGGAAGAAGCAATTACAATTCCAGAATCTTTAACTGAAATTGTTAACAAAACATCCAAAAACAACAGTTTGATCATTATCATTGGGATAACAATAGCTGCTTGGAAGAAATTCCTTCTGAAAATGAAGAAAAATCATAAGATAATTTTCTCAAGTAGTAGTCAATTTTTCTCAAGTTTTTGAAGTTTTGGTCTAAGGGGGAGAATTATTGGTATATATAATCGGGAGTTTTGAAGATTTTTTTTTCTTTTTTGCATATGGTTTCTATGCTTTGTCATTGATTTCAAAGGGGGGAGAATGCAGTGGAAAATTCTTTATAAATCTTAGGAGGAGAGAGTGCAGCAAAGCTTGGCATCATACTTATAATGATTCTTAACACTTAGTCATTTTTCACTAAGTGTTGTCATCAATGCCAAAGGGGGAGATTGTTGGCATATGGCTTGTAAGTGTTTTTATTGATGGCAACCTAAGTCACACATCTGATCTATAGTATAGTTTTGGTTTACACTGGAAAAATAGTATGAAGAATAAGGCATCTGGTTATAAGTATAAAAGTTGATCTGAACATCTCACAAGACTATTATTTTGGGTTGTAGATCTTTAAGGAAGGTTTTTTGATGTTTTTTTATGCTTATTCATGAAGTATATTGATACGCATTCACTATTACGTGATCTAGGAGATCTAGTGCACTAATCTATTGATTATATGTTCTAGAAGCTTGACCTAGTGAATATAGTAATTGCGGATGTATAAGGAGTAACTAATCAATTTTTTTCATGCTCTATTATTTTTTTTAGGTCCTCTCTTTCTCCTAACCGACCTTGGAGGATGCATATAAATAATTAGCGGTGGATCTAGCTGACATTTGAGAAGAACTTAACATTTTATGAAGTCAACATAAGAATGATCAAATCCTTGATAGTGGATATATATATGAGATCGGTTTTATCATTTTTTGTGTTTCATGTGTGGAGAAGTGTGTGAAGATAGAGAATATATGGAATGTGAATATGGTGTAAAATTTAGTAGAGTAATAGAGTGAATTTTTCTATTTGTGATGCATAGAGCAGAAAAGAGCAAAACAAAGGAGAGTGAAGTGCAGAGTTGGAAAGTAGATCCAAAATCAAATCTATGAGCTTCACTGAAACTGTAACCTAGCATGAATAGATGCTACTATCTCATTTCATCCTTCAGATGGTTTTAATCTAAAATTTTGTAAGGTTGTGAGCCTTCCCTTTTGAGTAG
This sequence comes from Sequoiadendron giganteum, assembly GCA_007115665.2. NCBI lineage: Eukaryota > Viridiplantae > Streptophyta > Pinopsida > Cupressales > Cupressaceae > Sequoiadendron > Sequoiadendron giganteum. The sequence continues at coordinate 633,774,327 of CM021102.1, forward strand.
TGAGCTCTAGGTAGTGTTCTTGAATGCAAGTGCATTCCTTTTGTAAAACTTTATTTGAGTACTCAAATTTTAGATTAACCTCCACCGTGGTTTTTCCCCTAATAGGGTTTCCATGCAAAAATCCTTGTGTCATGGTGTTATGAATGTTTCCTTTGAATTATTTCATTTTTATTTTAATGTAATGACATAATGGTTGAGTTTCAGATTAATAAAGTTAAGATTTGTAGAACTCTAATTCACCCCCCCCTCTTAGTGTTCCCTTGAGTCCAGCACCATTTTTTCAAACAGGCCAAGTTAGCTTGCTAATTTCACTGAATTGGTAAGCTAGTAGGCTCTCTAGCCTGCCAATTTAGCGAAATTGTCAATGTAGTTGCCTATTTGAAAAAATGGGTCCAAGAAATGGGGTCTCCCGGTGATTTAGATCACTGGGAGACCCCATTTATTGGACCCATTTTTTCAAATAGGTCAAGTTAGTTTTCCAATTTTACTAAATTGGAAAGCTAGTGGGCCCTCAACCCTTAATCCCTCAACCCTCAACCCTTAAACCCTAAACCCTTAAACCTTCTACCCTCTACCCTCAACCCTAATCCCTCAACCACAATACCCTAAACCATCAACCTTATAGGTCCTCAACCCTATACCCTAAACCCTCTACCCTAAACATTGGATCCTCAACCCTCATATATATTTGTCCCTCCCACATCTTCTCTCCTTCTCTCTATCTCACTTCTCCCTCCATCTCTCCCTTCCTCCATCCCTCAACCCTAAACCCTAAACCCTTAAACACTCAACCCTAAACTCACAACCCTCAACCATTAAACCCTAAATCCTTAAACCCTCTACACTCTACCCTCAACCCTTAAACTATAATCCTTCAACCCCTATACACTCTACCCTATACATTGGATCCTCAACCCTAATCCATCAACCCTATACCCTCTACCCTCTACCTTCAACCTTAAACCCTCAACCCTCAACCCTTAAACCCTAAACCCTTAAACCCCCTACCCTCTACCTTCTACCCTCTACCCTATACCCTATACCCTATACCCTATACATTAAACCCTAAACCTCAATTCTCAATCCTTAGCCCTTAATCCCTCAACCCTCAACCCTTAAACCCTAAACCCTCAACACCTATACTTTCTACCCTCTACCCTCAACCAAATACCCTCTGCCCTCAACCCTAATCCCTCAACCCTTAAAACCTTAAACCCAAGTAAACTCCCTACCCTAATCCCTCAACCCTCAACCCT
>CM021102.1:633776773-633915175 GCA_007115665.2 Sequoiadendron giganteum
TGTATCTATCCCCCCCACCCTACCTCTCACTCCACCACCTCTCTCTCTCTCCTTCTCTCTCAGGTTACTCCCTCCCACACCCTCTCCCTATCTCAAGCCTCTCACTCTCACACTCCCTCTCTCTCACTTCGTCTCTCTCCCACTACCTCTCTCTCACTTCCTCTCACTCCCACTCCCTCTCTCTCACACTCCATCTCACTACCTATCTCTCAAGTCTCTTCCTCTCACCCCCCCCTCACACTCTCAAGTCTCTCCCTCTGGCACCCTACCTACATAACTCTCTCTCCCCCTCTCTCCCTTTCTCTCAATTATCTCTCTCCCACCCCCACTCTCTCTCTCTCTCTCTCCCTCTATCCCTCCCACCCTACCTAGCTAAGTCCCTTTCACTCCAACCCCTTCTCTCCCACTCCCTCTCTCTTAGTCTTTCCCTTCCACTCTCTCTCACTACCTCTCTACCTCTCTCTCTCTCCTCTCCCTCCCTCTCTCCTTCCCACTCTACCTAGACAACTCTCTCTCTCTCTCTCTCTCTCTCTCTCTCTCTCTTAAAATTATCCCTCCCTCTACAAAGATACACAAATACATACATACTTACATACATACAAGCATAATACATATGTACATACAATCCTACATGAATATAAGCATACATGTGCATGTGTGCATACAATCTAACATACATACATATAGGCATAGATACATACATGCATTGATACATACATACATGCATACATACATACATGACATACAAGCATACATGTACATACAAACATACAAATATATAAACATACATTCAATAGAGTAGCATTTAACATAAAGCAAGAAATAACGCAAGCATGTTATAACACGCTCGCTTTATGTCTTGCTAGACATGTCCCGCACAAACGCAAAAACCATGTCAAAACTAAGATATAATGCAAGCATGTTATAACATGCTCACGTTATATATTGCTTTGAGAATCTCAAAGCCTTGGGCGTGGTAATTTCCTTGGAATACCATCCCAAATTCTTGGAGGGCCATCCCAATGACCAAAGACAAGTTTTTGCAAATTCTACAATATTTCACATAATCGGGTTCATGCTCATAGTCAGGATTGTGTGTGTTTCAATGTCAAACAAATCAAACACCTAGGCAATGTTAGGCTCTCTCTTAGCTATCCAACGATGTAATATTTTTAACTTTTTAACAATGTTAAGCCTTTATCTATAATTTATTTTGTTTGTGTGTCTTTTTTTGGAAAAAAGCAATGTTTGGGGTTTTTTTCGTTATAAATTAACCATTCATCAAAATTTCAAATAAATTACATTTTTAGAAACTAGACTCCATTCTACAAGTTGGCGTTTTTTATAAAAACCCAAGCAGAACCCGCAAGAGCTTCTATGAGCTTGCCACACTCAATTATTGAAGTCTTGAAGGCACCGTGCAAACTTAATGAGAAGATAGTAGTAAAGATGTTATCTCTCCTACACTTCAGACTCTATAAGATCCAGGAGGGTTTTCCTAAAATATGTTGTCATTTATGATAGAAATGATTTGCTCATATGTGGAAAAACAACAGATAAATTCCCGTCAGTGTTAAAAGAGATAAACCTTCAAGAAATTGGCTACTTCTTAGAAAAGCTCAAATCTATTTAACAAGGAATTGAAATTACACCTAAGTGTGTTGATATGAGTTATTCGATTGAAATTTCTTGAAGCCATGACACAAAATACAAAGGATGCAAAGCAGTCAGAGTTCCAGTGCCATATCCTAAAGCACGGAGTCAAAAAGAAACTGAACTATAGGGTAACTTTCATCTAAAGCACCTATGATCTGTATGAGTAGCATTACAATCCATATATTGATACCTGAGTTTATTACTCCTTGATAAATCCTATGTGTAAATTCACATAAACTTATTGGATAACTGAAGCATTTAACTGATCCTTTGAACTAGACCTATAGTCAAACATAATCCACAGTAAATAAAAAATGGAAATGAATGAAAATCATCTTGGATCAATACTTCATTAATAATTCATGTAAACCAACACAATAGGAGAGAAAATAGACTCAAAACAATCACAAGGTTAACATAAGTATGCTCAAGAACCCCATGATTTACTAAGTTCTCAAATTGGACTCAAAACTTCAAAACCTAGACATATTCTTCTCTCTATGCTACTTGACTCTTATCTTACGTATCTTTAGTAGTTTCAACAGACCCTTCTCTCGGCCCAAAATTCCCCTTTTATAAGAACAAGGGAGCCAACAAGATTTAGGCCGGAAAATACACATGTCCATTTTTTACTGGATCGCTAATCTCTAATCAGTTATCTTTACATCATTTGTTGATAAGAGAGGAAAAGCCAAAACAAACATGATCATTAGTTTGTAGTGGAGGAAGAAAAACCGTTGCTCCAAGTGTCGCTCCCCTAACACCAAAGCATCTTTTAATCGTTTCTGCACTTGTTTCATTTGAACAACCTGTACTTGAATCTGAAAAGAGAATGCTTTTTAAAATAAAACATCTAAGGCCAGACCTACATTTTACATGACCAAATTGTAATTCTCGACCAAGTCATTCACAATTCAAGTTCATCGGTGAACACCCTTTTCCATGACTCGAAATCCTCTTAAAACGGCCAATTGAAAGCCACCACCTGGTCCACCAACTTTCGGTAAGGTACATACTTTATCATCAATGACATGGCCATTTTATCAAAGTTCTCTAGGAAACTAATGACAAATGACAACTTTTCCAATGTGTTTTCCAACATACGAATATCAGCATTTTTGCATATCTCATGTGTTTGAGCAATCATTATGTTATTCATCTGCTCCTTCCACACCTGCAAAGGCTTGACCTTATCCTGACTGTGCAAAATATGAGGTAGTGCAGTCAAGTCCTTTCCATCATATATATCCTTCAATGCTTTGATTTTGGACTCCATAGGAGCAGTGGACCCCTAAAACTTTTTCTCCACAATACTCTTAACAAATTGATATGTTGTTATGACTATAGGGTATTTGTCCCCATGCTATTTTTCCCCAACTGCCATAAATTTTAACTTCTCCATTCTAGGGCCCCATCTATTTAGCAAAGGGATAGCCAATTCTTTGTCCCTTGGAAACAATTTGAGTGCTTGCAACATCAAGGCATAATTTGTATGAACACCATTCAACTTACTCTGGACCCGTTTATGTAAATGCCTTAACACAGTATCAAAAATTTCTAAGTTATTCCTTCCTGCTGCATCCCAGATTTGGTTTACCATCTCCTTATATGTTTCAACTTTCCGGATTAACTCTTCCCTAGAAAGATCTCCATCCAAGCCACTGGCCTTTTCAATTGCAATAGGCACTTGTCCCATATTATATGGGACAATAGCCCAATATTGCTCCTGTGCAGAAGGTTGAGGCTGCTCTAATGGTGGGTCAGAAACAATATGGCTAAAGCTAGCCTACCTTTGAGACCTCAAGGTTTCAATCTCTTGTCTCAGTAAGGCCATCTCAGTTTCCAATTCTGCCACCCTTTGCTGACTTTTATTATACTCAATAATAATGTCGTTATACTGGCTCCTCAAAATATCTCAGTTTTTAGTTAAGTCCTCCACAGTTGCCTTAGTGAATTTGGCAACATTCACAACCATGTCAACAGCCTCAAATGTAGGAGTGTCATCAACTCTTTTCACAACCAAATGACCACTAAAATTAGATGTTTCTACAGCAATAGGCTTTCTAGACCCAGTGGATAGTGACAAAATTTCCAGAGCATCCCATTCCTCACTAAAGGCTGATCCTTTAAGTGCCAATGCAGCCTCCTCCTCTATTGCAAGCAGCGGCCTATTGGCCCTTCTTACTGTGTCAAATACCATAGCATCAGCAATATCCCATTCAGGGAGTAGCAATATTCCACATTTTTGAACCAATGCCCTGCCCTATTCTATTGTGATTTCCTTAAACCTTTCCTTCATCTGCATTCTAACCCTTGACTGAATTACCTACTCTGGGAGTTCTGGATGTAGAATTCTCTCATGTGTAACCTTCTTAGAATATGATGAGAGATGATCTCTCCATACAAAATCTTCAAAAGAATGAGTATGAATAAAAGATTCATCCATCATGAACTCTTTGCAAGCCTCCATCCTCAAATTGTCATTATTTGTAGTCCCTTTGATCTCATCCTTCCCCAATCTTAGGGTGATTGTTCCTGAACTTGTTGCAATTTCAGCTGGGTCTAATAGCAACTCCGGATTCATGTCATCTAGAGTTACAATAATGTCTTCCTCATCATTACCCTTTTGGCCAACATCCCCCATACTATCAATCCTTTGCCTCTTTGGGGATGGTGGGTGAATTTGTTTTGAAAACCTCAGAGGAGAATCTAGATCAACAATGTGGGGCACTGATTGCCTTGGGACAGATGGTGCGCCACTCATTGTAACCTCCCCTATCTTGCTTCTCTTTCTCCTATAAAACACCTTTATCTTCCCCTAAGGCTGATAAGTAGGCCTTTCTTCAATTCTTACCTCAGGGTACTCCTCAGTAACTTGTGACTTTCCCCTTCCTCCTACAATCCTTTCTTCCTTTAAGACCCCTACTACACTCTCAAAGTTGTCAAGAGCATAAATTTCCTTACTAAACTCATCTTTGGCACCAGGTACTGGATCAAAATTAGGCATCTCTTCCTATTTACTTCTTACCATTTTTGAATAGGCAATGAACCTTGCCTTCCTCTCATCTTGTAAGTTCAAATAAAAAATGTTCCTGATGATATCATCAGGAAAATAAAAGTTGTGGATGAACGTCCCAGTCTAGTGCTTAGCCTTCATTTGGAGATAAAACCCTTGGGATCATGGTTCCTAGGGTGTGTAGTCCTTATCCTATATGGCTTGAGTAATAAGTGCAAATTCCTCCACCCTCCCTTTGTCATGACAAAATCAGTGAAAGTTGTATATTCAAGGAAGAAAGATCCCTTCTTCTATTCAGCAAGCAAATGGAAATCCTGAGATGCTCCCAATTGCCTCATTATTTCTGTGAAACCAAGTCTAAGGGGGACCTCCCTGGGTAGAAAAAATGGGATGGAATTTTTGCCAAAAACCTTGAAAACTGCAGTGCCATGATTGGGGATAATATCCCCCTAGTTATGTGTTAAATTCAACTCAAGCCTTCTCTCCATAGGTCTTAGGAAATCATGAATTTCCTTTGGAATCCTGGGGGAAAAAACCAGGGCCTTTCTTAACTTGGGTTCGAAAACATTATAAAAGGTTACATAATCAAACTTATAATAATACATGTCAAGGACCCTAGTCCAATACTGGACAGGCATCTCAATGTCTCCTTCTCTTTTCTTCAATTCCATAACTTTCTCAAACACACTCTGACCCCTATATAAAAACATGTGGATTAGCAGAGAAAACCATTTGAATCCTACCCAATCCTTCCCCACCTTCAAAGCTATTAAACCAGAATGCATTTTCTCTACAAGGTAAGTGGAAAAATCATATACCACTTTATAACTAGGGTGTTGGATTTTTACAGCCATATACATCACCTCTATAGGAAAAGTCTTCTTCAAACCAATCCCCAAAACTTGACACAATGCACAAATCGTCTTCTTACAATGGGGGGCGAAATAGTCCACTAGGAAAGGTCCAGGCTCATTCCTACCAATAACAACTTTCTTTTGATTTTTGCATCTTCCCGACACAACCAAATGGGGTATCAAAAGGGATATCCTGATCAAACCCTTGGTGTTTTTGTATTCCTCCTTGAAGACTTCCAATTTGATGGGAATCATATCCTGGCTCCATTCGTGCAAACCAAAAATCTCCATGATTTCCTCCTTGGTTACCTTGATCATTTGCTTGCCAAGATGTGTTCTGACAGTTCAGGTCACAGGGTCGTACCTCACAGAAATATCCTTCAATAGGTCTACATCCTCGTAGAAATTGGGTACCACTAGCTTACCCAAGTCCAATCTCCATGGATTACACAAAGGAATTGCCAAATTTCTATTCCCAAACCAGTTGGAAAACAACTACCAACCAGTGTACAGCAATTCGGCATCGCGAATTATACACTACTTAGCCACTAAACCTTCCTGAATCAAGGGTCCATAAAATAATACCCTTCCCTCCTACTTCTTGCTTGTAGAAGGCTTCAAAAAATCAATAATATCTTGTGAAAAACCCCTAGGCGTAGCCTCGGAACCAGCAATTTGTGCCTTGGGTTCCATTTATATCAAATAGATGATAATTCAAGCTAGGGTTTTTAAATGACAAACAATTACACTTTTCTTTCTATTACCATCAAAGAAAGTTCTTCTATATTCAAAAATCTCTAGTAGTTACCTATATAAGCTCTAAAAGCAAATTTGCTCAACAATTCTTCAAGAACCGGAAAGAAAACAGTCACCAATTGTTTAGTAGGCAATGCTAACACCTTCCGAAAACAAAAAAGAAGGCATACGTACTACTTACGATTTATCTTGTAGAGCGTCAAATGCAGTGAGACCGGAGAATTGTGATAATAGTCGTTTCCTTCAGCACCAGACAATTTTTTCACAATCTAGAAATGCAACACTGAAATAGCAATTTACTGATCTTTTGGCATTTAATTATGTAGGTTGAGTCGAACTCGACCATTACTATTCACTCACATGAGATAGAACGGCTATAGTACAGCACCAGTTCATTTTAAAACAAGTCGTTGATCAAAAGCAAAGTTGGCCAAGTGAATGGCCCAGATTAAGTCAAAACAATTTGAAAATGCCACATCCGCCTTCCAGTCATCAGGCGAGCAAGAAAACTGCCCATCAAGCACCACATCAGCATGGAATGGGTCCCACCATGTTCATCCATCGGTAACATCGGCATCCACACATCAACAAATCGTGCACCTCTTAACATTATTAAAACTGATGTTTTAATTGCGCGAGGTCAGTGAGGGACGGTCATGATGCATCGGAAGGTACATAGCTATTGTCATCAGCATCCATCCTCGGTTAGGGATCAAAACTAGTCCCACCAGTAGATGCAATAGGTGGCAGCATCTCGCAAGCCTCGTAGCATTTCTCATGATGCAAGCAAAAACCTTGCGAGGTATGCGAGGAATGGTTAAGATCAGAATCACTGCATCCGTCGGTCAATATAATCTGCACATGCGAAATAGTTATTTTTAAAGAAGGGGATCGACTAGGTGAATGGGGAAATAACCCTTGAGGTTGAAAAGATTATTCAATGGTTAAGTTGTAAAAATTCATCGGCCGAAAACCATAGGAACACTAATTTCAAGACACAAAACCGAAAGGATGGGTAAAAGGTGTCGGTAAAGTTACGGCCAAAGAGGGATAAAACATCACTTAAGTGACTGATCACCGTCGATAACAAGTCAACACTCAAAAAGGAAAACCCCAATGCCCAGACCAGTTAAAGGTAATGAAAAACAAACCCACCACAGAGGGGAAGAAAATAAAAGCTCCACCAGTGGCTCCGACTAGGGATGTATGCCCCCTGTGGGCATAGCAAGAATCCAAAATCTCCAGTTACGCAGACCAGACAAAGAGAGAAACAAAGCCCAGAACAAGCCCAGACAGGGCAAACAAACAAACAAAAACTAAAATGACCAACTTATATACACTATTTACAGGACTACAACACGTACATGGAAAAGAGCTATTTCAAGAGAAATAGTATTTCAAGAACTGTCCATGTACTAGTAGCTCAAGAACCTCACCCATAAGTGATTGTAGAAAATATGAATCTTCCCCATGTGTATCCATAACAATATAAGGTCCCAACCAAAGGGGATCAAACTTTCCATGTTTTCCCTTGTCTTCTGATCTAGCATTCTAGAGCAGCACCATGGTTCCAATATCAAATTTTCTCTCTACTGCCTTTCTATCATAAAGGTGCTTCACCTAAAGCTGCAACTTCTCATTTCTTTTATGTGATTCCCTTCTAGTTTCATCTAGTTGACTCAACTCTTCCATCCTAAGTTGCATTTCGTCACACACATCATCATCATATTCCTGGACAAATTTATACATTTTCAGTAATTTATTCTAAGGAATGTGTGCCTCCATCCCATAGAATAAGTTGAAATGTGAATGACCAATTGCCTTTTTAATAGTAGTCCTATTAGCCCATAGTGCCAGCTTCACTTTTGAATCCCATGCCCTTTTGTTTTTTTCTATCATACGCTTAATAATCTTCATCAAACTCTTGTTGCTAGATTTTTCCAGCAGATCCTCAGCTTGATCTCCATCCACACACCTAAGTATAATGCCCTTGGGGTTTCTCCACCATAGTTCGTCATCAATAATGACATACCTGATTGCTCATAATTTAAGGGTTCTTTTTTCAGTAAGGGGCATACCTTCAGGACACTGCATTGTCTGCAAGTACTCCACAATCCTCCTATACCATCCACAAGTTTGCATATCACAAATAGGTGCAATATTTTGTTTCTCTATTTGGTTAATCTGATTGACTTCCAAATTTTCCTCAACCATTAATTTGGATAGGCCTTGACCCCTTACAAGCTTAGTAATTTGTATGTCAATATTAAATTCTTGGATTCTGTTAATCCATCTGCACCATCTACCTGTAGTTTCTTGCTGGGTGAAGATATCTTTGACTGTGGTTGTTGGTACATAGGCAACAACAGCTGCTCCCATTAGGTAAGGTTTGAAATTTTTTACTGCCTTTACCAAGGCATATGCCTGCTTCTCAGATGTGTCATATTTTAACTCTGCAGCTTGCAATGATTTACTGAAAAATGTAATTGGCTGCTCAAAACCATCATTGTTCTTCTGTAATAGTACACCAGCTATAGTATTGAAAGAGGCAAAAGATAATAACTGGAATGGTTTTGAATAATCCAAGGATTTGAGAACAAGTGCCTGCTTAATTGCATCTTTGATAGCCTGAAAGGCTTTAGATGGCTCCCCTATCCATATTTTTTTCTCCCTTCCTCAACATCTTAGATATTGGGCGGATGATTTCAGAAAATTTTGTGACAAACCTTCTTAAAAAAATTATTTGTCCAAAGAAAGACTGGATACCTTTCACATTTTTTGGCTGTATGATCTTGTCAATAGCAGCCACTCTTTCGAGGTCAATCTGAATTCCATCTTTTGAAATAATGTGTCCTAGCAGTTTTCCTTCTTTCACCCCAAATGTACATTTTTTGGGATTCAAGGATATCCCATATTCCAAAGCTCTAAAAAAAATCTTTTCCAAATGGGCACAATGGTCCTCTTCTTTCTTGTTGTGGGCAGTGATAAATTGCAAGGAAAAGATCAATAATCTGCAAAAGCCAGATCCATTGCTCTTTGAAAGCTCACGCTAGCATTTATCAATCCAAAAGGCATTCTGACATACACATATGTACCCTATGGCATGGTGAAAGCAGTCTTAAATTGCTCAGTCTCCTTAACCATGACCTGATTGTAACCAGAAAATTCATCCATCAATGATAATAATTAACCTGTGACCTTATGCAACATAGCCTCTATATTAGGCAATAGGTAATTGTCTTTTAACAAGGCCATATTTAGGTTCCTAAAATCAACACATAGCCTAATATCCCCATTCTTTTTTCTAACAAGTACCAAATTAGAGACCCAAGATGAATGTCTAATTGGTTTGATAATTCCTGCCTCCCTTAATTTAGCAAGCTCTTCTTGCATTTTAGGTTGCAGGGTAGGATTGATAGGTCTTTATTTTTGCCTGAAAGGATTCATATCAAATTTTAATGGGATCTCATGGTAAAACAAATCCTCCCTATATGCCTTCAAGTCTTCATACGACCAAGCAAAAAGATGTCTATATTTCCGAAGCAAGGTAATCAACATGCTTCTAACATGAGGCTTCATTTTCTTTCCAATATAGACATTCTTAGGAGTATTTTTTGTTCCTAGGTTTACTTCTTCTAGGTCATCCTTATGAGATGGTGTTTGCTTAGCTTTTGACATATCAGGGTCATTAAACACCCTCTCCAGTGCAACCAAACCTCTAGGGATAGTATTCATCTTAAGTTGGATAACCTCATTTCCGAATAAGGTCTCCTTACCATCAACATTAGTTACAAATGAACCAAAATCAATTTCTTGGCTTTCATATTGATCTACACAATGCAAAAACTTTAGAATATCAGTATCATCATCAAACACTTTCCAGTTGCATACATTATCAAGCACTGTAGGCCTACTTTGTACTTCTATTTGTGAGATGCCACAGAAAGTGACATCGTCAAGTTTAACAAGAATATTTGCTAGTAGGTCTGCTCTAGCATTATGTCCTCTTTCAACCCATTCAATGCCAAAAGTATTAAATACTTCAATAGTGTCCCATACTGCATTTCGGTATTGTCTGAGCCTCTTATCTTTAGCTACAAAGCGGGATCTTATTTGGGAAACCACTAACTCAGTGTCTCCCAAAACCTTTAACACCTTAATATCATGTTTTGAGGCTATCTTCAGACCGAGTATGAGAGCTTCATACTCAGCAACATACAAGAGAATTGCAGTAAGAATGAATACTTGAAAGTTTTACCTTGTGGTGAAACAAAATATATTCCTACTCCTGAGCCTTCTTTGGAGCAAGCTCCATCAAAATACGTGATCCATAAATCTCCTTCTGATAATTCCTTGGAAACTTCTTTATCAATAGGTGTTAGTCGGGTATGTTCTTCTGTTTTATCTTCCTCAACACGGAAGTTATCCAAATCAATTTCTACAAAATTAATTCTGATAGGTTCTAATGATTCCTACACATTTTCAATCATGTGGGGGGCTCTTTTCTCCCTATTTACCTTAACATCTTTCTGTTCAATAGAAAAGGTGGCAAAAGATAAATCACACTGTATGCTTCCACCCATTGAAGCACTCCAAGGCCTAGACAACAACATACCATAGGTTGGTGGAATATCTACCACCGTAACACTCATATGTAACTCTTTTTCAGGAAAAGCTACTAATCTATACAGAACATCATTTATGATACCTATAATAGGTACTTCCCTAGAGTCCATTGCATATCACTTACCATATGTACTATCAACTGTCAATCCCATTGCATGCATTATTTTCACTGGCATCACATTGCTAGATGCTCCTGAATCAATAATGCAATTTCTAAGCATTTTTCCATCAATTATTAAGCTTAAGAAAAAAGGGTTGACATGATTTGGGTTAGCTATAACCGTAGTCCCCAAATATATTTGTGGACTCTCTGTAGTGACTTCTTCCACTATCTTTTGCTTTTATGTATCATTCTGATCAGATACTACTTCATCATTTCTATTTGTGGGAATACTATTTATAAGTGCAACAATCTTGTCTTTATGCTCATCTATCCTCATCATTTCTAGGAAAGGAACAGTAACCTTAACTTGCGAAAGCACTTGGAACATATCTATTGAGGTATAATTTGGTAGATTAGGAAAGCATGTTTCTTCAGAAATTACCTTTTCTTTTCCCTTTGAAATTTCTTTACTAGAAGACTTCTGGTTACTGTCCTTACTATTTTCAAGTACAACTTCACCATTTTCTTTGGCCTTGTCTACCTTTTTTGCCCATATCCTGGGTTCTCTTATCTCCTTAGGCTTTGGATCAATATTTTTGGCCTCCAAACTTTCTTTTGGCTCAATTACCTCCTTCTCCTTTATGAACAAACTGTAAGGTTTACTAGAATCGCCAGGGACAATCCTATTTCTCAATTGTATATTGTTCCTTGTCCTAGCAACCAAAGCCACAATGTATTTTTCAATTTCTTCATCAAAAGGTCTCCTCAACACCATATCATCTATCTCAAACTCATTCACAAAATAATCATCATTATCTCCTTCATTTGGAAACACTTGTTGATGATATATGCCATTTTGTTGCCTCTGAGCATTAACATCTAGGGCACAAGGCTCATCTTCTGGGGAATAATCATCATAGGCCAAATCAGCTAGACCTAATGGTCATTTTGTCTTGGTCTTGGGGAGGCTGGGAGTCTCCCTGATCATCCTGAGAGTCCACCATTGATTGTGCTACTACACACTATTGTGGAGAATGTGGCATTCCGCATATCTCACACCATAATAGATTTTCTGCATTATTCACAGACTGCCTTTGTAGAGGGTCAAGTGGAACTTGGTTATGTTTTTGATTTCCTTGAAGGGGTTTACCATTATTCCAATTGGTATTATAAGGATAATCCTGTAACCTTGGGGGTCTCTCATTTCTTTGGAAGTGAGGCTTATCATTCTTTGCTTGTTTCTGCAACAGAGTATGAACTTGATCTATCTTATCATCAGTTGGAGTAGGTTTACCAACTTTCTCTGTTTGATTTCTCATGCTTTTAAAAGCTTTAGGATCCTCTCTTCTTCCCACTTTACTTGAATCCCTTCTATTATTTTCAATGTTAACTACCATCTTATACACCTACCTTAAATTTTGAGGATTTTATCTCTCAGTAAATAGCACATTTTAGCATCATAGGCGTTATAGTACACAAATAGACATGCACTTTCATTGGGTCTTAGATATGAAGGGACTCTTTTCATAGCCTTCTGGAAATGGGCATTAAATTCAGTAACCAGTTCATTGTGCCCCTTAGTAATATTGTTGAAGTCATTCAACTTGAATCTAGGATCAGTCTAGTCCCCATACTGCTCCCTGAAAACTCTATAAAAGGCATCTCTGGAATCAATACTACCATCAGGTAACCCTTTGTACTAGTCCCTAACATCCTCCACTAATGATTGCATAAAATATTTCATATCCACATCATCATCCCAGAGTTCAAAATCTTCGACAAAGCCTTGAAAAGCTTTCAAATGTTCTTCTCCACTGAAAGCATTATTACTCGTGAATTTTGGGAGATGTTTTTGTGCATTATCCGGGACTGGATTTGGATACCCCCTAATATTATCAAAGCATAACTACCTAATCTATCAACTTGAGATGCCCCACCTCCATGTCCATTTCTGGAGGTGAGGTGTTGTTCAATGTCTTTCTTGTCATCCCCACCTTTACCTCTGTCGCCACTACCTGATTGCTTAACCTTAGTAATGCTTGTGTCTCCATTCTCTGAGTATGAGCTGATAATCTTATGGCCACCTCCATTGCAACCCTCTATATAGGCTTGCTTCTCAAACTTCTTGTTCAGTGACTCATTTTCACTATTACCCGAACTAGAAGCTTGAGGGTTTTCCAAAGACATCTTAAGAAAATCTATCTTTCGTGACACTTCAACATTGATAGCTTCTATTTCATCTTTTCTCATATCATCTTGTAATTGATCATTCAACAGTTGTAACCTTAAGAGCTCAGGATTCTGTGGGAATTCCAATGATTTGAGATCAATTCCCACCCCCTTGCCTACCATTCCATTTAATTCATCATTAGTATTAGCAGTATTCTTGTAATTTGAAAAACCCTAAGAAGTTTTCCTAGACTGGTCAATATGGGCTTTCCCATGGTCCTGAAAGGTTATCTTCTTAGATCCTATAGATGCATCAACACCTTTGGTAGATAGAGTAGATGAAGTATATGTGGGAGTAGCAGAAACTTCCATTGAGATTGTTACTTTAGGTATTTCACATGCCCTTTCGGCAGTTGCCTTAGCCACCCTTTCCTCAAAGGCTTTTCTCTTAGCTGCCTCTTCTCTCATCTTCTCAACCTTCTTTTGGGCATTTCTTCCGAGCTGCTTAGCCTAACATCTCTCCAAATTTTCTTTTCTTCTCCTATCTATATTATCTTCTTCCTCTTCCAACCTCCTTTCTTCCTCAATCAAGATTTGCATATCCTTGTCTATATCTATCTTGTTTTCAAGAATATCCCCTACCTCACTAGGAGCTAGAGTGTAATAAGGTTGTTTTGCCTGATCTTCTTCTTGATTGAAAGGCATCCCCTCACTTAGAGGAGTTTCGCTGAGTTTAAAAATTTTCCCAGTGAAGATGGACATGGTACCAAGTGTTGTGGCTTTTGGGAACATTTTATCTTGTTCCCAGAAACCCCATCATTCCTCCACTTTAGACATATCAACTTCAATTTCATGTGCCATTTCAAAAGGAAAACTACCATGATCCAATTTAGACATAATAGTATCTGAGAAATTTTCACTTACAAAAGCACTATTCATCTCAATATTTAGAGTAGGAGAAAAAGCAATAGGAGATGAAACAGACTTACCTGGGGTATCATTTATTTTTACCCATTTCTTGTCCTGTCCTGGCTCGAGCTCTATCATTGGCTCAGGATTCTTTTTTGTATAATTTCTTGTCTTCTTCATGCCCATCGGTGTTTGAGAACTTTCCTTTGCATGTTTCTTGTAGCACTTTATGTGAAATTTGTTGTTTGAGATATTAGAGTCACCACCCAAAATATTGGGAATGATAAAGTGTTTGCACTTCGCTTTTGCACTTGTGACTTTGGACAAGATTTCAAACATCACCCAACACACTGACAAGGAACACAAGAAAACTAGATGCATGTGTTCAACATAATAAACATGGTGATAGGACAAAACAATTATATTATGTAACTGACTCTGACTTAAACTAGATCTGCACTTAGAAACTGTTCATTCATTACATCCCCAGCAGACTCGCCATTCTGTTGGCATTTTTTATAACAATCCAAGCAGAACCCACCAGAGCTTCTATGAGCTTGGCACACTCAATTGTTGAAGTGTTGAAGGCATCATGCCGACTTAACGAGAAGATAGCAGTAAATCTGCTATCTCTCCTACACTTCGGACTCTGTAAGATCTAGGAGGGTTTTCCTAAAATATGTTGTCATTTATGATAGAAATGATTTGCTCGTATGTGGACAAACAACAGATAAATTCACGTCCATGTTAAAAGAGATAAACCTTCAAGAAATTGGCTACTTCTTAGAAAAGCTCGGATCTATTTAACAAGGAATTGAAATTACACCTAAGTGTGTTGATATGAGTTATTTGATTGAAATTTCCTAAAGCCATGACACAAAATACAAAGGATGCAAAGCAGTTAGAGTTCTAGTGCCATATCCTAAAGGACGAAGTCAAAAAGAAACTGAACTACAGGGTAACTTTCATCTAAAGCAAGAAAATAGACTCAAAACAATCACGAGGTTAACATAAGTATGCTCAAGAACCCCATGATTTACTAAGTTCTCAAATTGGACTCAAAACTTCAAAACCTGAACATATTCTTCTCTCTATGCTACTTGACTCTTATCTTACGTATCTTGAGTAATTTCAACAGACCCTTCTCTCAGCCCAAAATTCCCTTTAATAAAAACAAGGGAGCCAACAAGCTTTAGGCCGGAGAATACACATGTCCATTTTTTACTGGATCGCTAATCTCTAATCAGTTATCTTTACATCATTTGTTGGTAAGAGAGGAAAAGCCAAAACAAAAATGATCATTAGTTTGTAGTGGAGGAAGAAAAACCATTGCTCCAAGTGTCGCTCCCCTAACACCAAAGCATCTTTTAATCATTTCTGCACTTATTTCATTTGAACAACGTGTACTTGAATCCGAAAAGAGAATGCTTTTTAAAATAAAACATCTAAGGCCAGACCTGCATTTTACATGACCAAATTGCAATTCTCAACCAAGTCATTCACAATTCAAGTTCATCGATGAACACCCTTTTCCATGACTCGAAATCCTCCTCAGATGGCCAATTGAAAGCCACCACCTGGTCCACCATTTTTCGATAAGGTACATACTTTATCATCAATGATGTGGCCATTTTATCAAAGTTCTCCAGGAAACTAATGACAAATGACAACTTTTCCAATGTGTTTTCCAACATACGGATATCAGCATTTTTGCATATCTCATGTGTTTGAGCAATCATTATGTTATTCATCTACTCTGTCCATGCCTGCAAAGGCTTGACCTTATCCTGACTATGCAAAATATGAGGTAGTGGATTCAAGTCCTTTCCATCATAAATATCCTTCAATGCTTTGATTTTGGACTCCATAGGAGTAGCAAACCCCTGGAACTTTTGCTCCACAATACTCTTGACAAATTCATATGTTCTTATGACTGTAGGGTATTTTTTCCCATACTGTTTTACCCCAACTGCCATAAATTTTAACTTCTCCATTCTAGGGCCCCATCTATTTAGCAAAGGGATAACCAATTCTTTGTCCCTTGGAAACAATTCGAGTGCTTGCAACATCAAGGCATAATTTGCATGAACACCATTCAGCTTACTCTGGACCCATTTATGTAAATTCCTTAACTTTGTATCAACAATTTATGAGTTATTCCTTCCAGCTGCATCCCATATTTGGTTTACCATCTCTTTATATTTTTCAACTTGCCGGATTAACTCTTCCCTAGAAAGATCTTCATCTGAGCCACTGGCCCTTTCAATTGCAATAGGCACTTGTCCCATATTATATGGGACAATAGCCCAAGATTGCTCCTGTGCAGAAGGTTGAGGCTGCTCTAATGGTGGGTCAGAAATAGAATGGCTAAAGCTAGCCTACCTTTAAGACCTTAGCGTTTCCATTTGTTGTCTCAGTAAGGCCATCTCAGTTTCCAATTCTGCCACCCTTTGCTGACTTTTATTATACTCAATAATAATTTCGTTATACTGGCTCCTCAGAGTATCTCAGTTTTTAGTTAACGCCTCCATAGTTGCCTTAGTGAATTTGGCAATATTCACAGCCATGTCAACAGCCTCCAATGCAAGAGTGTCAGCAACTCTTTTCACAACCAAATGACCACTAAAGTCAAATGTTTCTACAGCAACAGGCTTTCTAGACCTAGTGGATAGTGACCATATTGCTAGAGCATCCCATTCCTCATTAAAGGTTGATCCTTTAAGTACCAATGCAGACTCCTCCTTTGTTGCAAGCAGCGACCTGTTGGCCCTTCTTACTATGTCAAATACCATAGCATCAGTCCACATTTTTGAACAAATGCCCTGCCCTGTTCTGGTGTGATTTCCTTAAACCTTTCCTTCATCTGCATTCTAACCCTTGACTGAATTACCTGCTCTGGGAGCTCTGGATGTAGACTTCTCTCATGTGCAACCTTCTCAGAATATGATGAGAGATGAGCTCTCCATACAAAATATTCAAAAGCACGAGTATGAATAAAAGAGTCATCCATCATGAACTCTTTGCAAGCCTCCATCCTCAAATCGTCATTATTTGTAATCCCTTTGATCTCATCCTTCCCCAATCTTAGGGTGATTGTTCCTGAACTTGTTGCAATGTCAACTGAGTCTAATGGAAACTCCAGATTCATGTCATCTAGAGTTACAATAATGTCTTCCTCATCATTACCCTTTTGGCCAACATCCCCCATACTATCAGGCCTCTGCCTCTTTAGGGATGGTGGGTGAATCTATTTTGAAAACCTCAAAGGAGAATCCAGATCAACAATACTGGGCACTGATTGCCTTGGGATAGATGGTGTACCACTCATTGTAACCTCCTCTGTCCTGCTTCTCTTTCTCCTATAAAATACCTTTATCTTCCCCTGAGGCTGATAAGTAGGCCTTTCTTCAATTCTTACCTCAGGGTACTCCTCAGTAACTGGTGACTTTCCCCTTCCTTCTACAATCCTTTCTTCCTTTAAGACCCCTACTACGCTCTCAAAGTTGTCAAGAGCATAAATTGCCTTACTAAACTCATCTTTGGTACTAGGTACAGGATCAAAATCAGGCATCTCTTCCTATTTACTTCTTACCATTTTTGAATAGGCAATGAACCTTGCCTTCCTCTCATCTTATAAGTTCAATTCAAAAATGTTCCTAATGATATCATCAGGAAAATAAAATTTGTGGACGAAGGTCCCAGTCCGGTGCTTAGCCTTCATTTGGGAGATAAAACCCTCTGGATCATGATTCCTATGGCATGTAGTCCTTAGCCTATATGGCTTGAGTAATAAGTGCAAATTCCTCCACCCTCCCTTTGTCATGACAAAATCGGCGAAAGTTGTATATTTAGGGAAGAAAGATCCCTTCTTCTGTTCAGCAGCAAATGGAAATCCTGAGATGCTCCCAATTGCCTCATGATTTCTATGAAACCAATTCTAAGGGGGACCTCCCTGGGTAGAACAAACGGGATGGCATTTGTGCCAAAAACTCTGAAAACTATAGTGCCATGATTGGGGATAATATCCCCCTAGTTATGTGTTAAATTCAACTCAGGCCTCCTCTCCATAGGTCTTAGGAAATCATGAATTTCCTTTGGAATTCTGGGGGAATAAAAAACCAAGGCCTTTCTTAACTTGGATCCGAAAACATTGTGAAAGGTTACATAATCAAACTTATAATCATGCATGTCCAGGACCCTAGTCCAACACTGGACAAGCATCTCAATGTCTCCTTCTCTTTTCTTCAATTCCATATCTTTCTCAAACACACTCTGACCCCTATACAAAAACATGTGGATTAGTAGAGAAAACCATTTGAATCCTACCCAATTCTTCCCCAGCTTCAAAGCTACTAAACCAAAATGCATTTTCTCTGCAAGGTAATTGGAAAAATCATATACCACGTTATAACCAGGGTGTTGGATGTTTACATCCATATACATCACCTCTATAGGCAAAGTCTTCTTCAAATCAATCCCCAGAACCTGACACAATGCACAAAAGGTCACCTTAAAATGGGGGGCGAAATAGTCCACTAGGAAAGGTTCAGGCTCATTCCTGCCAATAACAATTTTCTTCTGTATTTTGTCTCTTCCCGTCACAGCCAAATGGGGTATCAAAAGGGATGTCCTGATCAAACCCTTGGTGTTTCTGTATTCCTCCCTGAAGACTTCCAATTTGATGGGAATCATATCCTGGCTCCATTCATGCAAACCAAAAATCTCCATGATTTCCTCCCTGGTTACCTTGATCATTTGCTTGTCAAGATGTGTTCTGACAGTTTGGGTCACAGGGTCGTACCTCACAGCAATATCGTTCAATAGGTCTACATCCTCATAGACATTGGGTACCACCAGCTTACCCAGGTCCAATCTCCATGGATTACACAAAGGAACTGCCAAATTTTTATTCCCAAACCAGTTGGAAAACAACTGCCAACTAGTGTACGACAATTTAGCATCGCGAATTGTACACTGCTTATCCACTAAACCTTCCTAAATCAAGGGTCCATAAAATAATACCCTTCCCTCCTGCTTCTTGCTTGTAGAAGGCTTCAACAAATCAATAATATCTTGTGAAAAACCCCTAGGCGTAGCCTTGGAACCAGCAATTCGTGCCTTGGGTGCCATTTATATCAAACATATGATAATTCGAGCTAGGGTTTTTTAATGACAAATAATTACACTTTTCTTTCTGTTGTTGTCACTGAAAATTCTTCTATATTCAAAAATCTCTAGCAATTACCTATATAAGCTCTAAAAGAAAATTTTCTCAACAATTCTTCAGGAACCGGAAAGAAAATAGTCACCAATTGTTCAGTAGGCAATGCTAACACCTTTTGAAAACACAAAAGAAGGTGTACATACTACTTACAATTTATCTTGTAGAGCGTCAAATGCAGCAAGACTGGAGAATTGTGATAATAGTCGTTTCTTTCAACACCAGACAATTTTTTCACAATCCAAAAATGCAACACTGAAATAGCAATTTACTGAGCTTTTGGCATTTAATTATGCAAGCCGAGTCAAACTCAACCATTACTATTCACTTGTGGGAGATAGAATGGTTGTAGTATAGCACCAGTTCATTTGAAAACAAGCCATTGAACTAAAGCAAATTTGGCCAGGTGAACGGCCCAGATTAAGTCAAAACAATATGAAAATGCCACATCCGCCTTCCAGTCATCAGGTGAGCAAGAAAACTGCCCATCAAGCACCACATCAACATATGGAATGGGTCCCACCACGTTCGTCCATCGGTAGCATCGGCATCCACGCGTCAAAAAATTGGGCACCTCGTAGCATTATTAAAACTGACGTTTTAATTGCATGAGGTCAGCAAGGGACGGTTGTGATGCATTTTGAAGGTACACAATTGTCATCATCAGCATCCATCCTCAATCAGTGATCAAAACTAGTCCCACCAGCAGATGCAACAGGTGGCAGCATCTCACAAGCCTCGTAGCATTTCTCATGACATAAGCAAAAACCTTGCGAGGTATGTGAGGAATGGTTAAGATCAGAATCACTGCATCTGTCAGTCAATATAATTTGCACATGCAAAATAGTTATTTTTAAAGAAGGGGACCGACTAGGTGGACGAGGAAATAACCCTTGAGGTCGAAAAGATTATTCAATGGTTAAGTTGTAAAAATTCGTTGGCTGAAAACCATAGGAACACTAAGGTCAAGATGCAAAACCGAAAGGACGAGTAAAAAGGGCCAGTAAAGTTACGGCCAAAGACGGATAAAACATCACTTAAGTGACTAATCACCGTCGATAACAAGTCAATAATCAAAAAGGAAAACCCCAATGCCCAGACCAGTTAAAGGTAACGAAAAACAAACCCACCATAGAGGGGAAGAAAATAAAAGCTCTACCACTACAAATATTAAAAAAATCAATTAGTTTCCAAAATTTGTAGGGGTAGCACAGCCAATATTCTATTTTTCAGGAAGTTTCCAATTTGAAAATTAGTAAAAAAATCAAATATTCATTATAAATTTATCAAAAAAATTGTGCATCAACTACATACTATTATCTAATTTCTCACCGAAGTGATTTTAAAAATACTAAAAAAAAATTCACCGTACTACGTTCCCACAAAAGTTGCTATGTTATGCTTTTTTGACAAAAATAACACCAATTTCTATAGGTCCCTCTTTTGAACCCCTTAATCTCAACCATTTTCAAAATAAATTAGTAGTTTAGAAAGTAGACTTGGAGCACTACGATCCTTGTTTTTTTTACATCTCAAATTTTTTGAGTGTAACTATCCTCAATTTCACATCCAAGGTCAGTATTTCCTGATTTCAGAAAAAAGTGGCCACTTAAGCCCCATTTTTGGCCCCCATCATTTTGCACTTACCCAATAGAAAGTTATTAAAATACTAACAAACCTTGATATTTCAAATTTATGGATGAGCTTCATCAAAAAATAATTGAAAAATAGAAAAAATAATCAAATTGTAAAAAAAATTACATATTTGGAATCTACACTTTCTCATCTCTAATGGCTTTTAATTTCATCAAAAAAATTCTACAAAAAAGGTCGTCAGCCATATGTCCAAAGTCAATATTTTTCTATGACATTGTCAGGACCTTCAACTTGTAGGTCAAACCAGGTTGAAGGCCTAGGTTCGGATCCCCAATTCTTTTCCCAAACCAAAATACAAGCCAAAAACCCGACCACAAACCAAGCACAAGTTCGAATTTTTAGTAACAGGATCCCATTTTGTAAATCGAGATCCCATTTCACAATATTAAATTTTCGGACCATTAACATAGAAATGGGATCTTGTTTTATAAATGGGGTCTCGATTATAAAATGGTATCCTATTTCTATTTTTACCATTTTTTTAAATTTACTGGCAAGTGTTTACTCTGAATTCTGCAACTTCACATGTGCAGGTGACTATGACAATTTGAGCTAGTTTCTATCAAATTTTGTCTTTACAAGTCTTTAACTTGCAATTTGGATTGATTTTTTGAACAAAGGCATCATGTAAACAGTTTTTTAAGTGGAATTGTGTTAGTTTTCTACTCATTTGGAGGAATAAAAGAGGAAGAATTTTGTCTTTACAGGTCTTCAACTTGCAATTTGGATTGAATTTTTGGAAGACTTTCACTATTTACATTCATTTGTGCTTGAGAATTTTATAATCATGGGTTCACAAGCTCGTAACAAGAGGAAAGATAGGAAGGCATTGACTTCTGAATAAACTCAAGCAAGGAAAGATAAAGAAGCAAAAGGGAAAAGAGATAGAAGAATGAAGATTCGATCAATGAATAATGTTGAAGCATCCAATTCCACAACTATTGAAGATAAAAACATTGAGGAGACCATGGTTGTAGAAAATACTAATTTGTAAGAAGTCAATTTCGAAAATAATATGATTATACAAACAAGTCCTAGTATGTCTTCAAATCCCTCTTTCAATGCTATGGAGAATGTTTCAAAAAGAACAAATCCAAGTACGTCTTCAAATCCACATTTTAGTGAACTGGAAAATTTGTTTGTAGAAGTTTTACAAGATGCTGGACTTAATGATGTTGAAATTGATAATATTCAGAGAGAAGAAAATTTTTGTAAAATTTGTTGAAAATAAATTAGAAAATGAAAATCATTTAAATGTTGTTCAAAATGAAAATGAATTTTTTTTGTTGAAAATGAAAATGAAAACTGTTTTGTTGATGAAAATGAAAATGAAATCCAGAATGTGATGTTGGAAATGAAAATATTTTTAAAAAAATTGAAAGTGTTGTTTTGGATAATCTTCCTGGTAAGATTTCTTAGAGACAATTAAGAACACGTTCCAATTTAGATTATACAAAAAATTATTTTATCATTAAAAACTTGCATTTCAATGTCAATTAATGATGCAATTGATGAGAATGCAAAAAATGAGAAAAGTAATGAAAAAGTTAGGCTATTTTGTTAAACCAAGAAAAAAATATCAATCATTAAAATATGCTATGTCTACTATTGCTAGTGCCATTCAATCTATTGGAAAAAATAGTCGATCTAAAGATAAAAATGTAGCAAGAAGACCTATAACAACTACTATAGTTAATAAAGCAACTTTTAATAAAAGAATGGTAAGCAATATTAGTGAAGTTCTATAAATACATCCTAAAAGATTGCTAATAGCAACAAAAAGAAGAGTAAGTATAGAAAATGATCCAATTAACCAATGTTGGATTTTTAGTGGTCGACTCCTAAGGTTTGACATGAAATTGAATTTTCAAATAAAATATTTGATTGAAAAATATTGGAATGATAATACTAGGGTATCATCTAATGATAGAGATGTTTTAAAACTAAGAGTGGGGTCCAAAGTTTGTGATCCTCATCCAAAACACCTATTAGATACAACACAAACTGAATTTAAAAGAAAGTTTTGTGGTGATTTAGTGTTACTTGATAATATTAAAATAAGTCAAAGGTATTTTGAAAAATGTAAACCCTGGTATGTAAAAATTAATAAGCAATGAATATCTTGTTGTTGTAACACGAATGTTCAATTTCATTATTTTTATGATGTTTTTCGATATATACATTTTACTTTGCATACTAACATGATTATGAAGGAATGTGGTATTAATATGCCACCTGAAACAATAAAGGATTTTATTTCAACTTTGTTTTGTGAAAGATCTAATGGTAAATTGTTTTATTTAAGTTCTTTTATTTCTGGACAATGCACTAGTTGTGGAAACATTTCATTCTTAAGAGTTTGTATGCATGAAAGTGTTGATAATGATTTTGGACAACAATTAGTAGATGTTAAAAGATTTAAGAATGTTGACTATTCTTTAAAAGATGGAAAAATAGGAAAGCATTGTGATTTAGTTACATAAAAAGTTAGTGTACATGCATTCATAAGTGAATTTAAGAATAAGATTGTACAAAAATATGCCATGCACTCTCAACATGCTTGATGGCTTGATGTCCAATTTTGTGCATGTAGAAACACATTTCCAATTGGTACTATACTATCAACAGTTGATTTTGCAAAAAACTATACTCTAGCTCCACAAGAGGAAATTCAATCACAGTATTATAATTTAGTGCAAGTAGCTATGTTTGTCCATATTGTTTATAGACATTAAAATGATACCACAAAGGATGATAGAAATTTTTTGAGGGAGTATCATTTCTATTTGAGTGACAACTAGTTACACTCGTCAGAGTTTGTTCAATATTGTTTCAATATATTTTATAGAAATTTAAGAGAAAGAGGAATCCAAATGACAGAAGACCTCATATGGTCAGATAATTGTATGAGGTAGTTAAGTAGGGTTCACAAGGAACTTAATGTCCAACATATGTGGAGTTTCTTTGAAGTTGGGCATGGTAAAGGAGAACATGATGGAGTCGGTGTGTGTGTTAAAATAATTCTTGCTAGAGAATAATTGAAATTTGAGGATGCGGTAAAATTTAAAGATGCACATGGAATTGTGGATTGGTGCAATACAAGATTATCTACTCCTAGTTCTAGTGATTACTCTACAATGTTTTGATTCTTTTGGTTGGTTGAAGAAGAGAACATTCTACGTAGACTTGACTATGAGACAATCAGTTGATCTACTAAATGACATTCATTTAAGAGTTTGAATGCAAGCACATGGACTATCTGGACAAGGGAGCTTGTATGCTTTTTTCATTTTTGTATCTTAGGAGATTGGGAAGCATGTGAAAATACATAATGGGTTGAATAGTGGAAGCAAATATCATTGACACCTGCACAAGAACACGATCAATATGAAACAAGAATTTAAGACAATGATGATCAAGTGTTTGCATCTGAAGACTATTACCGTGTTTCAGACCTTGTACAAGAAGGTAATTTAATTCAATTTATTTCACTTTATTAACTTATTTTGTAATACTAAATTATTTATTTATATACATATAAATGGATGTATGTATATTGGTCAAATTATATGGGCACGTGCAACTTATTAAATTAAATTTTGTTTGTAGGACATGTTTATGATGTTGTTGCACCTAAGGGGAATGAAGAGGAAGTAGAATACTGGTTGGCTCATTGTGTGGAGAAAAAACATAAGTTAATATCACTTCAAGAAGATGATGATGGCTATCATTATCCAATAGGTACGGTGATCCCCTTAAGACATCCCCTTAAGAAAATTTTGATAACAAATTTTTGATCCCCTTAAGAATTTTTTTAGAACTTCTTTGATCCCCTTAAGAAAATTTTGAGAACTTATTTGATGATGGTTATCATGTTTTCCAATAGGATTGGTGGTGGTTTTTGGCACTTGGCTACAAAAATACATGATAAGGAAGAATGGTCTACCTACATTCGAAGATTATGAAACATGTAAAAAGATTATACACTACTCACATTTTATGTGGTGGCAACAAATATAAAACTAGATCAGTATCATGGAAGACCTACAAAAAAAGAGCTATGGACAATTTCTATGGAAGAGCGTGAGACAATCATAGATGTGTTGCAAAAAAGAGAGGATGGAGATGGTACAATGGAATAAGTAAATACAGGTAAATATAGTTTTAATTTTATATTGTCCTTTTAAATAGGTTAAATACATTTTTTGATATTGCTCAAGTGTGTTATTAGTTGAAAATGATTTAAATTATCCTTTTATAGATCCTTAAACCATCATCACAAAAAGGAGATTCCATGCAGATTCAACCTAGACAACATGGAATACTTGGTAAAAATAGGTAATTATTAGTTAAATTATATTTGAATACAGTTTTGATTATATATTGATATTGCTTGTACATTAATAGTTAAAATTGATTTTTTATCCTTTTTGGTATCCTTAATCCATCATCACATTGATCTCATACTTTGAAACAAAAAGGAGAGGATGTAGATTCAACCTACACACATGTGTGGAATAATTTTAAATACAGGTACTTGAGTTGTGTACATATAGATAGTTTTATATAAATTAGAATATGTATGTTTTGATTATTTCATTGATATTTCTTATACCATTTTGATATCAGGTGGCATGAAGACCTACTACATTCTGGGCACAAGTTTCAAATGTTATTGAGATGGCATAGCCAGATTTTGTAAACATTGTTTTGAGTTGACATATATGTGCATACATACTTATACAATTAAACATTTTGTACAAATTACAAATACATATACATACACAATTATACTCTATGTACTTTTATATATCAAAATTAATATTCTATATATTTTGTTTGTTAAATGTGCATGGTTTCCTACTTTGAAACTTTATATTTGATTGTATAATCACTAAGTATCATGTATAAATTATTGTTAAATCAATTATATCAATTGAGATTAAATATGAGACATGTACTTTGAAGTATTTCATCCCCTTAAGACGTCCTATTAGGACATATCCTATATATTATACTTAATTATGTCATTTGTTATGATGAGTCACCCTAAAGTATAATACTTGTTTATATCACTTAATATTTATACTTAATTATACTCTTCTTTGATCCCCTTAAGATTTCGTATTAGGACCCCTTAAGACATCGTATTAGGACATATCTTAAATATTATACTTAATTATATCATTTGTTATGATGAGTCACCCTAAAGTCTAATACTTGTTTATATCTCTTAATATTTATACTTAATTATACTCTTCTTTGATCCCCTTAAGACGTCATATTAGGACCCCTTAAGACATCCTATTATGACATGAATTAAATAAACATTGACACTATTTAAATCGTATAGAATGTGATTGTTATGATGAGTCATCCTAAATTCTAAGTTCATTATATCAATTTCAATTAAATATGAGACATGTACTTTGAATAATTTCATCCCCTTAAGATGTCCATAGGTGAAGATGTTTTCTATTATTCGATTTGCATTTTGAAATCATTTGGTTTAGGATGTTGGATGCTATTTTTTATTTTGATAACTTATATATTAGTGTTTTTTTGTGGAACATGAGATCAAGAGGACTTTTATGTTCTTAATTTTTCTCTAGCACTTTGCATGATTTGTAAATATGGGAGTACATGATTTAATTTCAAAACTTTAGCCTATTTTTGGATAATTAAGTTGTATGATTATTCTTTAATTTTATGTTGTAAAAGAACTAGGAAATATGGTGTATACTTTAGAACAATTTTTTTGGCAAAAATCGTTGCATTTTGATTGGTATTTATGTTTAGTTTATAGAATATATTAATTATTTTATTCTCTAATCTTGTATGGTATTGTTTATTTCTTAAAATTTCACCCTTTGTGGTATAGAAATGAATTTCTTTCAAGTTTGTAGATTATGATTTATTT
The DNA here is from genome assembly GCA_007115665.2 of Sequoiadendron giganteum. NCBI lineage: Eukaryota > Viridiplantae > Streptophyta > Pinopsida > Cupressales > Cupressaceae > Sequoiadendron > Sequoiadendron giganteum. The sequence continues at coordinate 633,803,660 of CM021102.1, forward strand.
TCTTATTTTATTAGATAACCTGTGTATTAGGACCCCTTAAGACATCCTATTAAGACATAAATTAAATAAGTCAACATTGACTAATTATCACTAATTATTGAATGTATATCATGTATGGATCACTAAATTTGTAAAGTACAAATATTGAAATGTCCTATTAATTTCAAATTTAATTTCATATTTGTATTTAAAATTAAATAATAATAAAGTTCATTATTTATAATATATTAAGTTCATGAAACCAATATATATTAAGTCCATAAGAGTACAACCCATGAAATAAAGTCCATGAAACAAAATATTAAGTCCATGAAATCAATATATATTAAGTCCATAGGAGTACAACCCATGAAATAAAGTTCATGAAACAAAATATTAAGTCCATGAGAAACCAAATATGTAGTCCACGAAATAATCAAATACAACCCATGAAATCATGTCTAACTCATATCGTCTCTATAATCAAGAGACCTCTTCACACCATGCAGACTACGTGGATGACCTGGACCACCCTGTACAAGAAAAAGATGAAATCAGATGTAAGACGATTAAAAATGATTTAATGACAATTTAATTTATAATTCATCATAAAATTAAATTACCATGGTATCTAGCTCTGGATTCTCTAGTGCACCTAAACCAATCTCTAAATGCTCTAAATCAATCTACATATACAAGAGAAAGAAACTTGAAATTATATGAAAGTCTACAATTAAAAATGATTTAATTCATCTAATTTATAATTTATCATATTTAAATTGTACCGTACGAGGTTGTGCACCTTCTATTCTAGGACTTGTTTGTACATGCTTAGCTACAGGATGTGTATCATGCTATAAAAGAAAAAAGAATGTTATTCACAATGTATAATTTCTAGTTGACTTTAAATATAATAAAAAATATAAATTACCATGATGTTTGGATGCTCTACATGTCCTCCTAGAGGTGTAACTATGACTGATTCAAGGCAAAAAATGGTAGTTAAAAAGTCCTACAAGGTCAAATTTAAAGCATGTGCATACTTGAATTAGGTTAAAATATATATTCAAGTTTGCAAATTTTATGTAGAATTTTTTTTAAACAACCTAAAATTCAGATGACTCATGAGTAGCCACCACATCTAATGTTTGTCTAATCCCCATTCTCATTGTCGTTTCAGCCTAGAAATACATATAGACATTTAGTTCACTTATAATATTTACAAGTGTACATGCACATTTGATATATAGAGAAATCAAATTTATCATAATTGTAAAGTTATAATGATGTGAGTTAAATAATTTATAGTATAAATGTACCTTCCCCTGATTTGAGACACTCAAGAGTGGATGAGTGCTTGACAACCCCTTAGGTGGAATCAACGTGGAAGTCAATTGAGTCCCCTAAACCAACATAAATATTTTAAACATATGTTCATGATTGAATTATAAATTAAAAAGTCAAGTTAAATAATTATTTCATATATATAATATAAAAAATTTAAATCAAAATAACCCATGAGGGTTTTCAACTTTGACTGGTGTCGACATATATACTCAAGGTGCAAATGATTTCCCTAACGTTAATGTCATCTACACCAAATAGTTTGATTGTTAAAATGTATTGCAATTTTTTTTTGATATATATGTTCATTAAAATTCTAATAAATTCAACATGTAGATGCATATTTATACCTATATCACACTATCCTCAAGGTGATGTTTTGTAATAAGAAATTCTATGAATGAACTAAGGCAACCAGATGATCCACCAGAATCTCCACATCCACCCAAACTAGGTGTGGCTTGATCAGGTCCATAGCATAGCTAATGGAAACTAGTACATACATGTGGTGTTGACACTCATGGAGTGGTACTAGGACCAACTCCATAGAATTCTCCTCCATCATCGCAGTCTCTATGCTCCCTAGCCACTATTGCAGAAGCATGTTGATCAAGGTCTCATGCAAGCATACTGAGGGATCCTAATGTCAATACCACCGCACGTTGATGCACAAGTGTGGGAATGGCAAGACCAAGAGGAGCAACAAGGGGTTGTGCATGCACAAGGAATTGGGGATCAACCCTTTCCCCTAATCTCTATTGTGGCATGCTGCCACCAACACCCTGAAATGATTTAAAATCAAAACAATTGAGCTTTTTCCCCATAACAAACTCTAGATATAGATTCCTCAAAAAATATAATGGGACCTCTAGATTAGCGTGTGGTGGACTATCAAATACCATATATCATCAATCCCAAAAATGTGCACTCATATGTTGATGTATACACCACCTCATGGCTATTCTAGATTTGGTGGTAGAAATGGGCCGTTGAGTAATAGGGTCGGTAAAATAAGGGGCTAGATGGGCTTTTGTTATTTTTTAGGTCTAAAATCTGTTTATATGAGAGACCATCTACATAAAATCGTCTCATTTCCTCTTTATTTCATTGATGCCTATCTAAGTTAGAATCGATAGTCATAATGGCATCAACAACGTTTTGCATCGCAGATGCAAAATATCTCACATGTCATGGAATCAATGCTTCATTTTGCATAGCATTGATTTGGTTTTGAATGGATGCCACATGTTCATTGATGTGTGCTTGCTAGCAAGCCTCATCTGATGTGGCGGGTGGTGGAGGTGGGATATGAGGTGGAGGGGGGTGGAGGGGGTAGAGGTGGTGGAGGTGGAGGTTGTTGAGGTGGTGGATTCATGATATCATCAATGTCAAATTGATCCATGATATCTATATATAAGTGTTCACATGCATTAAACTATACAAAATTAACATAAAAACTTACAAATAGGATGTGCATACATATACATACACATACATACATTGATTGAACTTGAGCATGTGCATACAAATTTCAAAATTTAATATGTGCATACATTTAAAATAAAAAATATGATGCATAATGCATGCATACATCATTCAACTAAACTATGTGTATATAAAAATTTCAAAATTTAAGATCTAGAACTATGTAATTTTAATACATGTACATACTAAAAAATAAACTTGAAACATTCAAAAAAAGCTCATTTATGTCTAATGCACATATAAATTACATTTTTCCAATAGGAGAAATCATGATAGTAGATCTAGTCATAAAATATAACTATTATAATTTCATCGTTATAAGTCATTATATTCATAAATTCAATGCTAAAAAATATCCATCCAACTAAATTCATAATTTCATCACTAAAAATATCCATCCAACCAAATTCACAAATTCATCACACAAAAAATCCATCAAACCAAATTCACAAATTCATCACACCAAAAATCCATCGAACCAAATTCATAAATTCATAACTATAAGATCATTGTCTTAGTTTATAAAGTGTTGCAGCCCTCTCTACTACATCTCTTCATTTCTTTGTGTTTTCCTTTTCATAATCAAAATTTCTCCTCTCCTCTAGCCATCGTCAATTCTCATCTAAGACCCCATCCATAGCCCTAACAACATCTGCAACATCATTTTGCATCCTAGATGTAAAAATCCTCAAAGGTGGTTTGATACGTTCTTCATTTTGAATAATGTTGATTTGATATTGAATCGTTCTAACATCGACATTGATCCGTGATTGCAAGCGAGCACCATCAGTTTTAGGTGTTGGAAGTGGGGGGTTATTAGGTGGAGTGGGTGGAAGTGCAAGTGAAGGTGGTGGAGATGGAGGGTGTGACAGTGGATTATAGATATTATTGAATTGATCCATGATCTCTAAGATATAAGTGAGCCTGCATTAGATTTGTAATTTCAAAATGTAAGATACATTTTTAGGAAATACCCTTAAACCATTCAATATAAATGGTCTAATTGAATAAAAATGATAAAATGTTTAAGCCTCAACTATGTCTAAGGGATGTTACTTGAATGAAAATACAATTAACTATTAATATAGGATGGCTCAAGGGGATCTATGTATTAATATAGGATGGCTTAAGGGGATCTATGTATACAAAATGAAATGGCTTAAGGGAATAAAATTTGGTGAAGTTACCCAAGGCAACCAAATTTCATTAAGGTCCTAGGACAAAATGGCATGGCTTAAGTGAATAAAATTTGGTGAAGTTGCCCAAGGCAACCAAATTTCATTAAGGTTCTAGGACAAAATGATGGCTTTAGGGATTAGGGTTTAGAGTTTAGATTTTAGGGTTTAGGGTAATAGGATGGCTTAAGGAGATCTATGTAGTAAGGTCCTAGGACAAAATGACATCACTTAAGGGAATAAAATTTGGTAGAGTTGCCCAAGGCAACCAAATTTTATTTTAAGGTCTTAGTACAAAATGAATGCTTTAGGGTTTAGGGTTTAGGGTGAAGTTTGGGTGGCCCTTGGAATAATGGACTTGCAAGTTAGTGAACAAAATTATCTTATGGAATAGCTGATTGAGATAGCTCTTGTTTCGATTGACCAACCTCTTATGAAATCCTATTCATGTATTATAATCTTGCAAGATCTTATTATTGTTAAATTTGGTTGCCTTGGGAGACTTCACCAAATTTTGAGAACTTCTTTGATCCCCTTAAGAAATGTCATATTAAGACCCCTTAAGACATTGATTTATGGTTTAGGGTGATATGATGACTTAAGAGGATCTATGTAGTAAGGTCCTAGGAAAAAATGGCATGGCTTAAGTGAATAAAGTTTGGTGAAGTTTCCCAAGGCAACCAAATTTCATTAAGGTCCTAGAAAAAAATTATGGCTTTAGGGTTTAGGGTTTAGGGTTTATAGTTTAGAGTTTAGGATTTAGGGTAATAGGATGGTTTAAGGGGATCTATGTAGTAAGGTCCTAGGAAAAAATGACATGGTTTAAGGGAATAAAATTTGGTGGAGTTACCCAAGGCAACCAAATTTCATTTTAAGGTCCTAGGACAAAATGAATGCTTTAGGGTTTAGGGTTTAGAGTTTAGAGTTTAGGGTTTAGGGTTTAGGGTTTAGGGTTTTGGATTTAGGATTTAGGGTGAAGTTTGGGTGGCCCTTGGAATAAAGGACTTGCAAGTTAGTGAATAACATTTCTCGTGGAACAGTTGATTGAGATAGCTCTTGTTTCGACTAAGCAACCTCTCATGAAATCTCATTCATATTATAATATTGCACGATCTTATTATTATTAAATTTGGTTGCCTTGGGAAACTTCACCAAATATTGAGAGGTTAAAAGTACAAAGTTGTATCTCACTTTTATAAAGGAACCGAGCCACACTGATCCAACTTTTAAACTTGAATCACTAAAAAGTGATATATATGTTTTGAATTTTGAAATGATGTAAACTAATAAAATATTTATTTTTTAGTATATTTTATGTTTGTATTTTTTTTTTAAAAATAAAAAATTATTTGAATATATTCTTTTATAAATTAACACTATAATTTAGTTGCTGATAAAATGTTGAAAAATAAAGTTACATGAGACATCAATCTTTATATAGTGAATTTTACTTCTTTTTTTCTTCAAATTTTTTGTGTATTTATAACTTGAAACTTTAGGGCATGGATATATTTATTTCCAATTTTGATAAATAATTTTTTTTAAATAAATATCAAAAAGTGTGTGTACTAAAACTTAGTTGTTTCCAATTGACGTCAACTTTCATATTAATTATTTATGTAAAATAAAAAAAATTATACCATCTTGGTATAGATTCTTGTGTCTAGGGCATCATATTTTAAAACAAAAATTAGATGATTAGTTTTACTATTTTTCCTTGACATGGTAATCAACCTAATGTTTTGGGTTGATAACCTACATTTATTAAAAATAAAAAGGAAAATATAAATAATAATTAAACTATTAAAATATATACATTTTTGAAAACTAAACTTATGAATCTACAAAAAAGGTATTTTTATATTTTTTAAAAATGTATTTTACACGAGTAGAATTTGTTGAAGCATCAAGTTTTTCGAATAATTTTATTTTTTGGTAAATTGGACTCAAAGTGGTGCTAAATATGCATTTAGCCAACAATTTTAGTTGGAAAAGTTGTGGAAATATATAACTTAGCTAAAATGAATCTTACAAGATCATATGTGTAACGCCCCACCACACAAACCCCATAGGACAACTATAACAATAACATAATAAATTTTAAAATATAATATTACATTAATTACTTGATGATAAAATTAATCATAAAACTAATTTTAATGGCTTTAATCTAAATAACAAATAAAATAGTTTATTAACCTTTATTTATTTATATTAAATCATAATCTCATGATAATTTAAATCTAGCAAAATGAATAAAATAAGCAACGCTTAAGAACACATTTATTTTCTAAAAGAATTTATGTCATTTACCAATCATGACAATTTGATACTTCTTAACCACTCTCAAGTATAGCATTTTAATTTAAATGATAATACATTAATCAAAGCCATATATGCAACCTCTTGTTAACATTACAAAACTCATTAAAATAAATAACTTAAATAAAAAGCATACCCACACAAACGAAGTACAGATATAAACATGAGAAAACCCTTACCCAACCACTAACACAGACGGGAGTACTTTCTTATCAACTCCCTAACCACATCAACCATTGGGTATGTAGGGTGCGCTCAGACCTGACAATGCAGGTGGAGTCGGCACCCGCATTACTACATAACACCAAACATCGAACAACATCTACATATGCATATAACTCATAATCAAACACATTGTGAAAGAGAGTTGTGGTGAGGCAGAGCGCTCATGGATGAGTGATGCCACACCATCTCCTTCACCTGAATCAAATACAATAATCAAAATATAAATATCACATCATCATTATAACATATGCAGTAACATCATCGTAAACATAAGTATCCCGCACATAAGTCCAAATATCATAAGAAAATAAACATAACTATCTTCCACACCAAACACATGGTGAAATAGATGTCTAACAAAGTATCCGGTAAGCATCAAAACATAATCAGAAACTACACAGAATCAAAACACACACCAAGCAGTATTAAAAGTATCAATAACATGAGAGGCACTACATTCGCCCCCCTAGAACTAGGCTTACTCCAAGAAGCTAGAAAACAAAAAAGGAAAAGATTCTCAGATGCGGGATGCATCCTCCCATGTCATTGAAGTCTCATCATTCGGGTCCCATTGGATCTGCACCTGATCAATCTCTCTGCCCCTGAGAATGAGCCTCCTATCCTACAGTACGACCATGGGCTCTAGTACGAGTTGCTCGTCCTCGACCTGTAAAGCATTCCAATCCAGTACATGAGATAAATCAAGAAAATAAGGCCTAAGAATAGAGACATGGAACACATCATGAATGCGTGCAAGACTGGCCGACAAGGCTAAATAGTAAACAACGGGCCCAATCCTCTATCGAACCTCAAACGGACCCACAAAATAAGGCACCAACCTGGAGCCTTTTTCGTAACGGATATGGATCTTTCATGGATGCACTTGAAGAAAAACATGATCACCCATGGAAAACTAATGATCAACCCTATGAGCATTGACATACTTCTTTTGTCTATCTTGAGCCCCTACCAAGTGTTCTCTAATGCGAGTGACTTGTTGCTCCATTTCCTATAGCATCTCTAGCCCAAGAAGAACCATGTCCTCCAAATGGTCCCAACTCAAAGGATTTCGGCACAGGCGACCATACAAAGCATGGAATGGTGGCATCCTGATTGAACTGTGGTAACCATTATTGTAGGAAAACTCAACTAAATTCATATAGTCTTCCCAACAAGATTATGATCCATAACATACATACAAAGCATGTCCTCGAGAACTTGATTGACCCTCTCGGTCTAACCATCTATTTCTAGATGGTAACCAGAACTAAAGTTCAATTGTGTTCCTAAGGCATGCTGTAGCGATGTCCACAAGGCAAAAGTGAACACTGGATCTCTGTCAAAAATGATTCTTCATGGAATTCTATGCAGCGTCACAATATCATCCATGAAGATTTTAGCCACAGATGATGTAGTATAGGAAGACCAAATGGGAGAAAAATGTTCCACCTTGGTCAACCTGTCAACAATGACCATGATAGTGTCATGCCAATGTCCAGTCATCGGCAACCCAACAATGAAGTCTATGGATATAATATCCCATTTCCATTCTGGGATGAGATTGCCCTGTAGAAGGCCCGCGAGATGATGGTGGAGCTCTTCTTTTACCCTCTGACACTCCAAGCATCTTGCCACAAGATCTTCTATATCCCTATTCATCCCAGCCCAAAAATACAATGGACAAAGATCTGCATACAACTTTTTAACTCTCGGATGAGTCGAATAAGGAGCTTGATGTGCTTCAGTCATGATTAGGGTACGAAGACCCTCTAAAGAAGGTACATATATGCAACTTGAACATCAAAAAATTCCATCGGACTCAAGAGTATAACCGGTAAACCTTCCCTCAAGCACTCTACCCAACTCAATCTTTAATTTCACCTCCTGGAACCAACTGTCCAAAGGAAGTGCTGCAAGAATCTGCCCTTTTAGATCCACCTCAAGAGTCACAAAAGATAACTCATAACAATGATGGCTTAGAGCATCTACCACCACATTCTCCTTACCTTGAATATATTTCACTTCAAAATCGTACTCGTAGAGGAATTCCATCCATCTTCTTTGCCTAGCATTCAAATTCGGCTGCGTGAAAATGTATTGAAAATTGCGATGGTCACTGTGCAGCTCGAACCTATGCCCCAACAAGAAATTTGTCCACCTTACCAGAGCATGAACAACTGTAGCCAAATCCAAGTCATGATTAGGTTAATTTAGCTCATGGTCCTTGAGCTTATGTGACTCATATGCTACCACCCTACCGTCTTGCATCAAAACAACCCCTAACCCTTCCAAGGATGCATCTGTGAAAACTACAAATTCCTAAGTCAGATTAGGAACAACAAGAATAGGTGCACTAGTAAGCTTCTATTTGAGAGTTTGAAAATCCAACTGACACTTTTTAGACCAATCATACTTCTTTCCTTTCCTCTGCAGAGAGGTGATGGGATGTGCAACCTTAGAGAAACCCTGTACAAACCGTCGATAATAGCTTGCCAATCCCATAAAGCTGTGAATTTCTGGAACATTTTTGGGAGCAGACCAATCTATAATAGCTTGGATCTTTGAGGGATCTACGACAATTCCTTCTCCGGAAATCACATGCCCCAAGTATTTCACTTTTGACTTATAAAAGTCACACTTTTCTAGGTTTGCAAACAACTGGTTTTCTCTCAAACACCGCAACACCAACTTCAAGTGTTCCTCATGCTCCTCCATAGATCTAGAGTAGATGAGTATGTCATCAAGAAACATGAGAAAAAAATGGTCTAGATAGGTCCAGAAAACACCATTCATTAAGCTCATGAAAACTGAGGGTGCATTTGTTAACCTAAACGACCTGACAGTAAATTCATAATGTATGTACTGGGTACAAAATGTAGTTTTGTGAATATCCTCCTCAATAATTTGCAACTGATGGTATCCTAACTTGAGGTCAATTTTAGAGAACACCTTCTCTCCCTTGATCTGGTCAAATAGATCATCAATCCTCGACAAGGGGTAGCGATTCTTCACTATCACCTTATTCAGCTACCTGTAATCAATACATAGACAGAGTCAACCATCCTTCTTTTTCATGAATATGACTGGTGCTCCCCAAGGGGAAACACTAGGATAGACAAATCCTATTTCAAGAAATTATTCTAACTACAAATGGAGCTCTTGAAGCTCATGAGTTGTCATCCTATAAGGAGCCTTAGAGATAGGCTTAGCTCCCGGTATGAGATCAATACGAAAGTCGATGTCATGCTTACGTGGCATCCCTAGTATCTCACTCAGAAACACATCAGAAAACTCCTTAAGGAGAAGATAATCATCTAAAGTCACTTCTCGACTCTCCTCCATATCCAAGTCACTTACTGAGACAACAAACAACTGACACCCTTGATGAAAACACTTCTTCAACTGCATTGCAAAGATAATCCATAAGGAAATAGGCTTTTGAATGCCAACAATTTTAACCTCACCTTTACAATCATCCAGACAATGAATAGACTTTTAATGATAGTCAATTGTCGCCTGGTGTGCACTTAACCAGTCCATCCCCAATACGACATCATAAGAACTCAGGGGAAGAATCTGAAGATCCACCGAAGTCACAACTGAATCAAACTCCAACTTACATCCTGGAACAAGAGAGTCCACTAACACTTTTGCCCCAGAAGCCAATTCGACTCACCACTTAGTGCCTTGCTTTGTCGCAACCAAACTACAACACTTCATAATTGAAGGGGAAATAAAGGAATTTGATGCACCAGAATCAAAAATTATAGAAATGGGAGTGCCCTACAACAAACCTGATACCTCCAACACAGTTCCCTGGTGATCGGCCTGACAATTATCCACCATGGCGAAAACCTAATGAGACCTACCAGTGTCTCCAACTGTTGGCTCAAACGTTGTCGATCTCTAACTAAACCCTGTAGTGCTCCTCTATGGACACTGTCTAGCAATATGCCCCTATAGACCACAACTAAAACACCCAGTACCATGACCAAAACCTCTGACACCTGACGAAACATTAGACTGTTGATAGCTACCATGGCTAGGTGCAGGCTATGAAGACTATGTTGGTTGCTCAACACGGTTATGTTGCGATCTCCACCAATGAAAGTTTTTCCTTGACTGAAATATATTGCACTGATGAGACTAAGAGGACTTATTCTTCAACCAAAACTACTATTGATGTTGTTGTCCACCCTTAGTGGGTGCAAAATGACCCCTGGAAGGGCCTACAGCCTGAGACTGCCCATTGCGAGAACCAAAACCAAAAGCAGGAGTACCGCCGATCTGAACTCCAGTGTGACCTCCTAATTCCAAGGTCAAATTCTCCTCCACAAGATGAGCTTTCTCAATAGAAACCTCCATCATCTTTGGCTCGAAGACTCAGACACCTCCACTAATCCTAGCATTTAGATCTTTAATAAATCGTTGTACTAGCATAGCCTCATTATTTGCAATCCTGATGTACTGCTTAAGCTCAAAGAAACGGCGCTCATACTACTCTATGAACATTGCCATCTGCCTTAAATCATGAAATTCATCTACCTGATGCTACCTCCAGTGATTAGATAAGAAACGAGCCCTGAACCCCTCTAAGAACAAATCCCATGTCATTGAACCGATGTCAAGGTGTAATTTTTGTTCTTCCAGTCGCCACCATGTGGATGTAAATCCTCTAAGGTGCATGATGGTACACCTTGCCCTAGTATCACTACCATAGGGATGCATAACAAAGCATCGATCCAGATCAATAAGTCAAGTTTCTGTCACGTATTGATTTTGTCGATTATTTAAATGCAATTATAAATCATGAGATTGTTAATTATTATCTTAAATGATTATTTAAATTGAAGTGAAATTGAAATTGGAAGTGGAATTTAAATTGAAATGCAAATGCAAATGAAATGATTTGAAATGCATTTTTATGAAATTTGGGGTTTGTCATTGCTGATGAGAAATCGATTGTAAGTGAACGCAAGAACAGGTGAACTAGAGTGAAGGCGAGAACATCAATCAGGTAGAGTCATTTTAGCCATTAGACGTTTATGAGGATGATGGAATCTCACACACCACTTAGTTTATTTAATATGTTTTTCGTGATGATTATTATTTTGGAAATTTTTAAATAAGTTTATCTGATTGCTCAAATTTGTGTGAAAATGAATATGTTGCTCTTTGAAATGAAAAGATTGATTTATTTGCAAAAATTTTAGTCAATTTGATTAAATTATGTTGTTATGTGAAAACAGATTTAAATGAGAGTATTAACAAATGTTTAAATAAATATATATTAAATTATGTATTTTAATGAAGAGAAGTAAATAAGAAATAAATGAAATACATTTAAAATTTAAATTGGAATTGAAAAGAGAACAATAGTAAACAAATAGAAAACAATCTCTTCTCAATCAATTTATTATGCAAATCAAGAAAATAACATAGCAGTTAACTCCGAGTTATGGCCACCATTTTCTGAGATCTAAGCTTGTTTTGTGGATCAAACTTTGGGGAGAACTCCATCTTATGCATATTTAAAAAATATATATCTTGGGAGAGGCGCAGATGGGAAAAGGAGAAAGATTTGTTTTGAGATGGGGAGAAGAAAAAGAAGATAATATCTTCTTGCATTTATGCATGTAAAGGGGTGAGTAGAGGGAAGTGAAAAGAAGGTAAGCCAGGCGTGGCTGAAGGGGAAAGGAAGACTCTTACACAAGTAAGAAGAAGTGTAGAGAGGAGAACAGGGATGGTTGAAATATTTTTAGGGAGATATTATTTATAGATACAGGGGTGCATGGCTAGGAGAGGAAGGAAAAAAGGAGATTGGGAGGATTTCCAATAAAAATAAACAAGCACATACCCCCTTCATATGCGTGGAAGGAAAGTAGGGAGGAAATAGGAGCTCTCCCATACGCGTAGGAGGAGAGGAGGGGGCTGTATTTTATAGAGAACTCATGCGCAGGTGTGAGAATAGAGAGGTGCATAGGAAATAATAAAGTGGAAGGTGCACAGAAAAGAATAAAAAGGTAGAAGGGAGAGGTACCTGGAGAGTGTTGAAGGCAGCATGGAGGACAGGAAAGAAAGAGAGAGGCACGTGGGAGAGTATTGAAGGCAGGGAGAACAGTAATCTTTATATTGCATTATGTTGTCTCCTCTATGTTAATGCAAGGAGATAGAATGCAGCTAGCTGATAGAGGAATTCAAACAGAAAGAAAGAGGAGGAAGAAGTCAGAACAGCAATAGAAGATTCATAAAGAAAATTCACAACAAGAAATTAGCAGAAAATTGACAGTCAAGAACACAAACTAGATTCAAGAAATTATCAGGTAGTTTCAAAGAAAACAACTTCATAGTCAATTCAATACTGAGCTTAATTCTTTTCTATTATTCTGGTTTTATAATTTTGTACAGAAAACAAATCCCTGCTTTTAAATTCAATTTAGAAGAAAGATTAAACACCAGACTGTATTTTTGGTGAAGACAAAGTATAGATTTGAACAGAAAAACCATTCAACAATTAGAAACAAAAAATTATAAAAGACTGTAGATTTATTCTTTTGGAGATTCAGATTAGTAAATTGAAAAGATCAAAATGGAAAATAGTAAATTTTTAGATCTATATAGATTTGGAAAAGCTTCAGAAAAACCAGAACTGTTAGATAGATAAATTCTCAAAATAATGCAAACAGGAAGGATAGTGATTTTGATTTCAATTAAATTGTTGATTATTATCCAGAATGAAAATATTATATAATTTTGCATATTAAATATGCTTGAAAAACCTAAGTGAAATTTGACAATTCTTTAGGATTGATATTAAATTGTTAAGAAATCGAAGTGTAAATATGAGGTGTTTATGTTTTGAAAAGATATTATTTAAAGGGAAATATGAAAAACGAAAAAGAAAAGGAAGTAGAATTTTAAATATAATTACTTGAAAATTAAACGAATTAGAAGAGGATTATATGGAATTGTGATTGAATTTCTTGAGTAAATGAACCGAAAGAATGTGTGCTCATTTAATTCTTGTTTTATATGTACTTAGTTACATACTTGAGATACACCTTCTTTATTTTATTTTAAAATATGAACATAATGTTATTTGTGATTTAAAACTATGAAATAAATGTATTAAAAACCATGTTTGCTTGAAAATGGAAGTGCATTTCATGTGTTTGAGAAAGATTATTTTTTGGATTTTGAATGGAACCATGCATGCTTGATAACTGAATGTGCATGACATGTGTTTGGAAAGTTACCTTCCGAGACGGGTTCCGAATATGGGTTATTAGAGAGAGTAGTTTTGCTTTTCCAAAACTGCTATTATTTGTCGTGCATGACATTTTACTTGGCCAAGTAACTTAAGGACCATTGAAATAGATGGAATGAATGAACTCTCTACCATATCCTAGTATCGAACTTTCTTGTTTCTTATATTAATTAGAAAAATGAAAATGCTTGTGGAATTACTAGTTATACTAGGCACGCATCAGATTCCATCTTGCTTGTCGACTTCTTTTTTCTAAGCGATTCGTGCAGGGTCGAGTATTCTTTGAATGACTAAAGAATTCCGAGGAAGCGTAAGCTTCGAGATTGGGCGGAAAAAGTGCTTGATTCTTGTTCTTGTCTTCATTATTGAAGATAAGCTATGGATTGAAGATCAAAGGATGTTATCTTCATTTATGTATTATTGTATTCTTTAAATTATGTAATGTAGAGCTTAAGGCGATAGAATGCCTAAGTCTCAAAATGTAAACTTATATTACAACTTCTTTTGTATTATTATCAATGTTGTGTAAGATGACACGTGTATGAATCTAACTAGAAATATTAAGAATCTATTTATCAACTTTAAGTCATTGTTTTGAAAATTGATTGGATTTTATGTCTAATGAATGAAGTGTCGACTTTCTTTTAAATATCAATGAATTTATTTAAAAGTATTGTCATTGTTTGAATTGAAAAATTTCACGCTTTACAGTTTCTGCTTCCAATCCTCCACCAGAGGCATCATAAATGGGAGGATGTGCCTTGAGGAGGTCTCTCATATGCCCAACGACCACTACATCTTGATCTGTCGGTATCTCAATCCTTCTCGCCGAACGCTCTCTCTCTCTTTGATCACCCATTCCTCATCCTACCTAGGACCCAGATGACCAAGAGCCTCTTCCAACTTTTGCCACAACTGCTCGGCACCCTGAACTAGTTGCTCTAGATTAGGGCCTCCATTTGGAGGGTTGTTCTAGGAACCCTGATTCTCCTCCTGCTTAGATTCATGGAAGTTCTAAGGTGGTGAATTATAACGGCTAGCTCCACAACCACCACATCCATGACCACGACCACATCCACATCCTCGACCCCTAAGCATCATTTTGTGCAACAAGAGAGGGATACATAAGTTCAAAGTTATGCAACAGAGTTAACGTAATGGGTTTACTTAACCTATAGTACCCAGAGTTGTTAACCTTGGCTCTGATACCAAGTTGTAATGCCCCGCCACACAAACCCCATAGGGCACAACTATAACATTAACAGAATAATTTCTTAATATAATATTACGTTAATTACTTGATGATAAAATTAATCATAAAACTAATTTTAATGACTTAAATCTAAATAACAAATAAAATAGTTTATTAACCTTTATTTATCTATATTAAATCATAATTTTGTGATAATTTAGATCTAGCAAAATGAATAAAATAAGCAATGCTTAAGAACACATTTATTTTCTAAAAGCATTTATGTCATTTGTAACGCTCCGCCACACAACCCTAGAGGAAGTTGCATTTAACTACTTAAACAAAATTATTTTTTTATCTTTTTTTAAGTATAATTAATAAGCAAGCTCACTAACTAATTCCAACAACCTCTAAGGTTACGAGACAGGGGTTATATAGAACTTCAACAAAAAACATGATTTAAACCATGTCATTTAATTACTAAATAATTAAACACATGCATTCCAATAAGATAAATTACAACAAGCATAGGAGATAACCTTTCCATTGCATTAATCTGATCATAATCAATAAGATTACAACACTCATTCCCCGAATGAGGCAAGACCAATAACATAATGAGATTACAATTACAACTTCCACCTCGATAACAACAGAGGGGTAAAATAATAAGAACAACTGAAATGAAATAAGGCAAGAACTGATACTGAAACCAATGAGCTCTCCAACTAGAAGTCTCGTCCACAAGATCATGAAGAAAGAACCCAATAGATTTAGGTGCACGCCACCCAACCAAGTGGAACCCAAAGGCCCACCCCCCATGCTAGGAGATAGTAACCAGGAATCCTAGTCAAGACCATCTACCTCTAAACACAGACTAACACAAACTAAACCAAAACTTAAACAACCAATCACATGTACAACACAAGTACATCACAAGCTCAACACATGAACAACTCAAGTACAACTCAGATACCATGCAAGTACAACATAAGTAAAACTCTACAAGGTCGCATTGCTTCCAGAAATAAAGCAAAACAAGTATGTTACAAGATCCATACACATAATAATCGAATACCAACTATGGTCACATCAAGTAAGTTACAGAAACCATACCCACAATAAATAAGAACCAACTATTGTCCTAGATAGAGTGTCATCACATAGCTCGTCATGGGTTATCCTTGGGATTCTTCCTAGGCTCCGACCCCCACAAGAAAAGGTTATCCTGGTGACCTTTACCAAATCCCGGCCCCCATACTCACTCATGCGGAGCCAAATACCTTTCGTATAGACAAGATAGATGACCTCGCCATTCCAAGCCTTCCTACCCATCCCAAGCCTAATCGAGTGCTTGGGTCCATGAGTGAGGCATTAATATCTTGATTAGTGAGAAGTTAGTCCTAAGCTTCTAAGTATTGTTTTAGTTATCACTTGATTAACTAACTTACAACGAGTTATCCTGGCACCACTTCGTGTGCCGGCCCTCGTTACAAGCCACTCTTCTACTGGACAACACACACACACCATCCAAACATCAATGGAACCAAGGTGCAACAAACAAGATCCCAAGTCCACTCCTTTCTCAGGAGTGACAAAGATAAAACCATCTCCAAACACTGGAGGTAACAACAATAACAAAAACCGCTCCTGACAAGGAGGCACAAACATCCCCATTCATGAAAACCGGGTTATAACATAGACACAACCTCATGCACTCCCAAGAGAATTCACAACAAGTAGACAAACACAAAACGACTACCCAAAGAACTGAAAATCCAATCTTGAAGACTTACGAATAAAACACTTCTTTAATCCATTCCCCAAACAAGAGCACAAAGGGAATATTCAGTGACGACGCATGAAATAAACTACCTTTGGATATTCTAAATCCACTCCTCATTGATGTTCAGTAATTCATCGCATTAAATGAACTGAATTTAAACACATCTTTCAAATCAAGGAGAAATTAATATAAAATACTTAACTTCCCTACTTACATAATAATAGATAACCAGTTATTTCTACAATTCAAAATACATTGATTAAAAAGGACTATTGCTTCTTCCTTTCCATATAACCAATTTAAAACATTTAACATGACTTATATTCATATTACTTACAACCAAAACTATGTCATTTAAAAATAATATTTCAAATTAAAACAATGACCCAATTAAAATGATCATGTTTTTCCATTTTCGCAATTTAACTTGAATCATTCCCTTAATTAAATTATTATTTTAAAACAAATCAATTACATTCACTATAGCATATGATTTTAAAATTCCTCAATTCCATTAAAAACAAAACATCTATTAGTCAAATAGACCATAACATCATTCAGTTCCTTATTTTAAATTATATACACAACTATTTTAGTTTACTAAAACAAATATACATAATATTATATTATTATATAATATAATACTAAATATATTAATACATATTATATTATTATAATATATTAACATATTCGTATTATAAATATAATAATAAAAAATTATTATATTAATATTTTAATAAGCATATATAATTAAAAAAAAAACATTTTATTTTCAATAATTTATTATATTACTCTCGAAAAGTGCGCCATACCAAAATCATGGGGTGACTGTCTTGAGCCGCACGCCCACGTTTTAGGTTAGGGGCTACCGTGCAGTTTTCAAAAGCGACCGGGCATTTGAACCAGGTGGTGAAGTTTTTGGCCGGACGACAACGTTTCATTCCATGGCGGTCGCAAGGCGGGTGGAGAAGGAACGCCACGCAGGGCGCGAGCGGAGGTGGTGTCGCCGGTTGCAAGTGGAGGTGGAGGGGTAGACGCCGACGGATCTGGCAGCGCCAGCCACCCACAGTGGTGGCATGGCCTGCACAACCCACGTGGGCCGCGGACAGAGGAGGTGGGAGAACACGTTGGGCACAGCTCCCTCCACCCACCTCCATGGGAGGTGCGGTGGGGATTGAGCCCCCAGTGACCCCCCCACCAAAAATTTTCAAATAATAAAAAAAAATTTAAGAAAGAAAATCCCTGTGGATTTTTATTTTATTTTCCAAACAAAATTCAATTTATTATAACAAAACTATGTTTTTTTCTCCAACTCCAATATTATTAAGTAAAACAAAACATATATATATGAATATATATATATATATATATATGAATATATATATATATATATTTATATATTCACAAAGAAACTATAAAATTTATTGAGGAAATAAACTCTAAAAAACTATTTCCAGCCAAGAACACTTTTTATTTTCATGAGAAACCCAAATAGAGGAAAACAAAAGGGGGTTGAGATTTTCCAACAACATCACCATGAAGAATCTAACTTAGATCAGGTCTTTTTGAGTTTTCCTACATTATTTTCATCATCAAAATATAAATGAATACACATTTTTCTTCAAAACATTCAAATTACAAAGAATGAACCTGGTTTTATTTTTGAGGTGAGAGGATCCAAAATGGTGCTCAACTTCCAACCTTGCTTCCAAATCCAATTCCACAAGATTTCACAACTCAAATCCAAAAACCCACAAAATTGAAACATGTTTCCTCTCTCAAATTTCAACTTTTCTCAAAATTCCAAGATCCAAAATTTTGAAACAAAATTCAACCATAAGGATAAAACCCTAAAAATTTCAACAACCCCCTCATAAATTCTTCAAAATAGAAAATGCAAAAATATCTAATTTCTTTAATTTTTTTGAATTCAAACTTCAATTTGACTTTTAACTCATTTTTCTTATTTTTCAATTTCAACAAATATGCAATAATTTCCAAAATGAATTTGCTTAACTCAAAATAATTAATTTAATTAATTCAATAAAATAAATCTAATCCAAGATTAAATTATTTTATTAATTAAATTAAATTAACTTAATAACTTTAAATAACATTTTCCACATAACAACCAATTAATTCAATCAACAACTTAAATACTAAAACCCATTTAATTCCTTTTTCCAACCTGCAATTAAATAACGAAGAGAGGGCACAAAATTCAAAGCAACACAACCTGAAAAACAACTGATGACATACAAGGACTAGGGTGATGACCTGGCACAGAAACCTAGCTACTATCTCCTAATCGAATACCCTTGGGTATTGAACACACTCTCACCTATGAAACTAGGTGGAGTCGATGTCCTGTACCTATCAACTTGCAAATCAAGTAAACAATAACATATAATATGAACAGCATAAAATGTACACCGTGAAGAGGAAATCATGGGATCGTAGGGCACTTGCAAGCGAGTGATACGATAACGTCCCCTTCACCAATACAATGCAACTAATTGACAATTCTAATATATTAGTATATTTCAAAGCATAAAACAATTTAATTCAAGTAACCACTATGCTAATCCAAAGCATGGAATAAGACAACATCTGAATAACCAAAAACTCATCAAAGCAACATACCCACACAAGGAAACACTATCCAACCAGAAGGAAAAACGGAGGGGTATTACATCCTCCCCCACTAGGGTTAGGCTTACTCTTGGAAGCCTACAAACAGTAGGGATATAACTCCCTCACACATAATGCACCAAATTAAAACCTCATCTACACACCAATGTATTAAGTGAGGTACACAACGCAAAACCCACACAACCAAAAGCTTAATGGCTCCATCATAATCCCAAAGTACCCAGTGTTTAAACCTAGGCTCTGATACCATGTGTAATGCCCCGCCACACAACCCTAGAGGAAGTTGCATTTAACTACTTAAATAGAATAATTTTTTATTTTTTTTAAAGTATAATTAATAAGCAAGTTCGCTAGATAATGCCAACAACCTCTAAGGTTACAAGACAGAGGTTATATAGAACCTCAACAAAAAACATGATTTAAACCATGTCATTTAATTACTAAATAAATTAAACACATGCATTCCAATAAGATAAATTACAAGCATAGGAGATAACTTTCCATTGCATTAATCTGGTCATTAAACAATAAGATTACAACACTCTTTCCCTGAATGAGGCAAGACCAATAACATAATGAGATTACAATTACAACTTCCACCTCGATAACAACAGAGGGGTAAAATAATAAGAACAACTGAGATGAAATAAGGGAGGAACTAATACTGAAACCAACGAGCTCTCCAACTGGAAGTCTCATCCACAAGATCATGAACAAAGAACCCAACAGATTTAGGTGCACACCACCCACCCAAGTGGAACCCAAAGGCCCACCCCCCGTGCTAGGAGATAGTAACCAGGAATCCTAGTCAAGACCATCTACCTCTAGACATAGGCTAACACAAACTGAACCAAAACTGAAACAACCAATCACATGTACATCACAAGTACATCACAAGCTCAACACATGAACAACTCAAGTACAACTCAAATACCATGCAAGTACAACACAAGTACAACTCTACAAGGTCACATTGCTTCCAGAAATAAAGCAGAACAAGTATGTTACAAGATCCATACACATAATAATCGAATACCAACTATGGTCACATTAGGTATGTTACGGAAACCATACCCACAATAAACAAGAACCAACTGTTGTCCTAGATAGAGTGTCATCACATAGCTCGTCATGGGTTATCCTTGGGATTCTTCCTAGGCTCCGGCCCCCACAAGAAAAGGTTATCTTGGTGACCTTTACCGAATCCCGGCTCCCATACTCACTCATGCAGAGCCAAATACCTTTCATACAGAAAAGATAGATGACTTTTCCATTCCAAGCCTTCCCACCTATCCCAAGCCTAACCGAGCACTTGGGTCCATGAGTGAGGCATTAATATCTTGATTAGTGAGAAGTTAGTCCTAAGCTTCTAAGTATTGTTTTAGTTATCACTTGATTAACTAAATTACAACGAGTTATCATGGCACCATAACTTCCCTACTTACATAATAATAGATAACCAGTTATTTCTACAATTCAAAATACATTGATTAAAAATGACTATTGCTTCTTCCTTTCCATATAACTAGTTTAAAACATTTAACATGACTTATATTCATATTATTTACAACCAAAACTATGTCATTTAAAAACAATATTTCAAATTAAAACAATGACCCAATTAAAATGATCATGTTTTTCCATTTTTGCAATTTAACTTGAATCATGCCCTTAGTTAAATTATTATTTTAAAACAAATCAATTACATTCACTATAGCATATGATTTTAAAATTCCTCAATTCCATTAAAAACAAAACAGGTATTCGTCAAATAGACCATAACATCATTTAATTCCTTATTTTTTAAATTATATACACAACTATTTTAATTTACTAAAACAAATATACATAATATTATATTACTATATAATATAATACTAAATATATTAATACATATTATATTGTTATAATATATATTAACATATTCATATTATAAATATAATAATATAAAATTATTATATTAATATTTTAATAAGCATATATAATTAAAAATATATATATATATTTTCAATAATTTTATTATATTACTCTCGAACCGCACTCCATACCAAAATCATGGGGCGGTTGTCTCGGGCCGCGTGCCCACGTTTTAGGGTAGGGGTGACCGCACGGTTTTCAAAGGCAGCCTGGCGTTTGAACCAGGTGGCAGAGTTTTTGGCCAGACGGTGGTGTTTCATTCCATGGCGGGTGGAGAAGGAACGCCACGCAGGGCGTGAGCGGAGGTGGCGTTGCCGATTGCAGGCGGAGGCGGAGGGTTAGACGTCGGCGGAGCTGGCAGCGCCAACCACCCATAGTGGTGGTGAGGCCTGCACAGCCTGCACGGGCCGCAAACAGAGGAGGTGGGGGAACACGTTGGGCATGGCTCCCTCCACCCGCCTCCATGGGAGTGCGGTGGGGGTTGAGCCCCCAGCGACCCCCACCACCAAAATCTTCAAATTAAAAAAAATTAGAAAGAAAATCCCTGTGGATTTTTTTTTATTTTATTTATTTTATTTTTTTTCCAAACAAAATTCTGAATTTATTATAACAAAACTGAGTTTTTTTTTTTTTACTCCAACTCCAATATTATGAAGTAAAACAAAACATATATATATATATATATATTTATATTTATATTTATATTTATATATTCACAAAGAAACTATAAAATTTATTGAGGAAATAAACTCTAAAAAACTATTTCCAGCCAAGAACACTTTTTATTTTCATGAGAAACCCAAATAGAGTAAAACAAAAGGGGGTTAAGATTTGCCAACAACATCACCATGAAGAATCTAACTTAGATCAGGTCTTTTTGAGTTTTCCTACATTATTTTCATCATCAAAATATAAATGAATACACATTTTTCTTCAAAACAATCAAATTACAAAGAATGAACCTGGTTTTATTTTTAAGGTGAGAGGATCCAAAATGGTGCTCAGCTTCCAACCTTGCTTCCAAATCCAGTTCCACAAGATTTCACAACTCAAATCCAAAAATTTACAAAATTGAAACATGCTTCCTCTCTCAAATTCCAACTTTTCTCAAAATTCCAAGATCCAAAATTTTGAAACAAAATTCAACCATAAGGATAAAACCCTAAAAATTTCAACAACCCCCTCATAAATTCTTCAAAACAGAAAATGCAAAAATATCTAATTTCTTTAATTTTTTTTAATTCAAACTTCAATTTGACTTTTAACTCATTTTTCTTATTTTTCAATTTCAACAAATATGCAATAATTTCCAAAATGAATTTGCTTAACTCAAAATAATTAATTTAATTAATTCAGTAAAATAAATCTAATCCAAGATTAAATTATTTTATTAATTAAATTAAATTAACTTAATAACTTTTAATAACATTTTCCACATAACAACCAGTTAATTCAATCAACAACTTAAATACTAAAACCCATTTAATTCCTTTTTCCAACCTGCAATTAAATAACGAAGAGAGGGCACAAAATTCAAAGCAACACAACCTAACAAACAATTGACGACATACAAGGACTAGGGTGACGACTTGGCATGGAAACCTAGCTACTATCTCCCAATCGAATACCGTTGGGTATTGAACACGCTCTCACCTGTGAAACCAAGTGGAGTCGATGTCCTATACCTATCAACTTGCAAATCAAGTAAACAACAAGATATAATATGAACAACATAAAATACACACCGTGAAAAGGAAATCATGGGATCATAGGGCACTTGCAAGCGAGTGATACGATACCGTCCCCTTCACCAATACAATGCAACTAACTGACAATTCTAACATATTAGTATATTTCAAAGCATAAAACATTTTTAATTCAAGTAACCACTATGCTAATCCAAAGCATGGAATAAGACAACATCTGAATAACCAAAAACTCATCAAAGCACCATACCCACACAAGGAAACACTATCCAACCAGAAGGTAAAACGGAGGGGTATTACATCATTTACCAATCATGACAATCTGATACTTCTTAACCACTCTAAAGGATAGAATTTTAATTTAAATGATAATACATTAATCAAAGCCATATATGCAACCTTTGCTAACATTACAAAACTCATGAAAATAAATAACTTAAATAAAAATCATACCCACACGAACGAAGTACATATATAAACATGAGCAAACCCTGACCCAACCACTAACACAGAGGGGGGTACTTTCTTATCAACTCCCTAACCACATCAACCATTGGGTATGTAGGGTGCACTTAGACCCAACAATGCAGGTGGAGCTGGCACCTGGTACCTGCATTCCTGCATAACACCAAACGTTGAACAACATCTACATATGCATATAACTCATAATCAAACACATTGTGAAAGAGAGTTGCAGTGAGGTAGGGCGCTCACGGATGAGCGATGTCACACCGTCTTCTTCACCTGAATCAAATACAATAATCTAAATCTAAATATCACATCATCATAAACATAAGTATCCTGCACATAAGTCCAAATATCATAAGCAAATAAACATAACTATCTTCCACACCAAACACATGGCGAAATAGATGTCTAACAAAGTATCCAGTAAGAATCAAAACATAATAAAAAACCACACAGAATCAAAACACACACCAAGTAGTATTAAAAGTATCAATAACATGAGAGGCACTACCAAAATTAATTTCTAGTTAAAAATACTTAACTTCACTTGTGTTGATAAGTTGATTAAAAGTGTGACACAACTTTGTGTTGAGACCTGAGAACTTCTTTGATCCCCTTAAGAAATGTCATATTAGGACCCCTTAAGACACAGGTTTAGGGTTTAGGGTAATAGGATGACAAGTAAGGGGGTTAATATTTTTGATTCATCACATATGCAAGAACATTAGTTTATGAATATTTTTGATTTTATGAATAGACTATTTCTGTAATAGAAACACATAATTATGTATTATTAAGATTGAGTTTGATGTATACTTTAAATTGATATTTTTTTAATTGAATATAATATTATTTTATTTAACATGTTTTTGATTAATATTGATTGTATATATATATATATATATATATATATATATAAAGTTTAATATACTATGACAAAGTTAAATATTTCCTACTTAAATGAATTTTATGATATTAAAATGTTTAATAAAATTAGTTAATGTTGAATTTTCCCAAAGATCCAAAATCTTATTTTATTTTGGATTGTTTGGAATTGAAAGAACCTAAAAGAAAAAAAAGAAAAATATTTAGATTCTTTTAGTGTCTAGGTAACTAGTGAAAATTGAGATTTTAGACTAAACTAGAAGCCTAATTAACAACTTTTTTTTTTCTAATTAACAACTAATTGACTAGAATGAGAGTTAAGATTGTTGAAAGACAAGAGACCACATGAAAACAAGAAATGGAAACAAGGCATGACTAAGAGAGATCAAAACATAAAATAGAAATGAATGCAAATATTATCTAATTAAGTGACAATTAGAAATGGATTGTACAAGGATTTAGGAATTTTGTAACTAAATTTACAAAATTTGCAAACAAACATTGAAAATTTATCAATTGTAACGATCCACTAGTCCCACAAGTAAAGTTTAACATGTATTGTTTTCTATTCTAATTATATCTATATTCATAATGTTTAATTGATTGTGTAGATCTTGATGAATACACATTTAAATGTATAATATTTATCAGATCCTATTTCATTGTCAATATCAAGGACCCTAATTTACTATGTATCAACCTACATCTATCAAATAATTTCTTCCATAGGCATGCCTACATACTTGTCTCTCCATACAATGTAAATGAAATTTAAAACATTTAAGCAATGCAAATGATTTTTTTCCATTATCAAATATTCTTGAGCTTGAAATCAAGGTTTTCAAATGCAAAATAATTTGTTTGATTTCAATTTAGGGTTATATATTTATTTATTTTTTAATATAATTTAGGGTTTCAAGAAGCAATTAGGGCTTTCAATGCAAATTTTTTGTTTCATTTCAAATTAGGGTTTTCAAATGTAATTTTTTTGTTGATTTGAATTTAGGGTTTCAAAAAGCAATTAGGGTTTTCAAATGCATTTTTTATTTCATTTCAATTTAGAGATTTTCAAATACAATTTTTTTGTTTTCTTTCAATTTAGGGTTTTCAAATGCAATTTTTTTTGTTTGATTGAACAATTTAGGTTTGAAAAGCTAAATTTTGTTCTTAAGATACGACTTAAGATTGTTTTTTCATTTCCATTCAATATCTTGAGGGTTTCATTTCATTTTTTCTTCTACTTCTACAAATCATCATTTCTTCTATTACAGGTAAATAAAATACATAAAATGCTAAATAAATTGAAAAAAGATGTTAAAATCTATTATTGTATTAAAGATTTCAAAAAAAAAATGAAAAAATAAAAAAGATTGGGGGTGGAGGTGTACCTAGGGATCACTGTCATCGTTGTCGTCTTTGCGAAATTGAGATCCCCCACTCTATGAATAACTGAGTTTTGTTTATTTTTAAAAATAAATACCACTTTAAAACGAGATCCTGTTATGTAAAGATCGGGATTATGTTTCCTATCCGCCAATTTGGGACCCATTAATAAACGTAAATGGGATCCCATTTTTTAAGAAATGGGATCCCATTTGGAATTTAGGCTCGGGATCCCGAAGCTAAACAGGATCCCACTTTTTAAAAGTGAGATCTCATTTTTGGCAAGCCAATTTTGTTTTTTTGCCTAAGGCAAAAACTTCCACATTTCGTGGACTTATCTTCTTGCTCTTACCCAGTTAGTATGTGAGATTATGTCACATGCGTTCTTCCTCAAAATTCATTGATTTACTAATATAATTTAACAAATTTGATTGTGCAATGTAACATAACTTGAAAGAACATGAATAAATGAAATTAAGGGTACCCAATGTATCCATTTTTATTTGTGTATTCTTCACCTTTTTCCTTCAATTATATAAGTCCTATGAATAGTGTTATTTTTAATAGTATCCAACAATAGGCCTAAGTGGAAACCACACCTAGTAATATAAGAATAGCATTAAAACTTTTTTGAAGATAAATGTCATACAAATAACCAAATATTCTATATAGAAGTTTTCATACCAAAAACTATATTTTTCACATTTAGGAGAGTTGCATGAAATTGGGAAAATGAAAAGAAACCCGTCATTAGTTACATTTCACAAATTGCAAATTTCTATTGTTAGTAACTATATAGATTTAGCCATCTATATTTCATTTAAAATTTGTGAAAAGAACAAAAGTGTTGCATCATCAATAGATAGTTTATTTTTAGCATTGTGATATTTACTATGTATTTAAGCCAAGAGGCATATATCAATGACATAATGAGGTTTTAAAGGTCGTTTACATAAAAACAAAAGGTGGGGATTTAAGATAAGATTAGATAAGATAATAAGATAATATAATAATAAAATAATAATAATAAAATGAAAAAGAGAGAATAAAATAAGATAATAAGATAATAAAAAATATTAATATATTCGAAAATATAATTATCTATATAATCAATATAATATAATGTAATATACTTTTTAAACATACACTTCAAAAATGATATCTTCTGGCATCTTCTACATATATTTCTCTAAATATAAGTATGCTAGTTACTTTACACAATTAAGTAGGTTTTATTGTCTGCACTTTGTTAAATAGATTGTCATTTATGTTTCAATGGAACATGTCCACATTTATGCAAATCCAAGAGCATGCACAATAGCAAGATATAACTTAGTATTAACCATGCAAACAAATTGACCTTGACATCCAACTAACAAGAAATTAGTAGTCACCTCTACTCTAGTTATTGATTATTGGTCAACTTACTACATTGAATGAACAAGTTCGAGACATGGAAATCTAGCGGGTCTCACAACAGTATTGAAAGAAGGCATATGATATTACAGTGTTTAACTCTCAATCCGATCAACTCAATAACCACAACCACACAACTACATCTCTTAGTCATCTAATAACATGCTCTAATCTACTCCGAAAAAATCTTATTTATCAATTTTCCGTACACATAACCAAAAAGAATCATACATCTATTTACTCACAACAAAACCCAAAAATACTTCTTTTAATGCCACATTTCTTTTAAAAACTAAATCAAATTGTAAGGTTTATTTTCTCGCCCTAAGTACAAGTATTTAAATTTTCTGTATTCTTTGAAAAAATCCTTTTCATCTCCCTACCTTTATAACGTGGGAAGAAAGATTATTAAATAATCCATATTCAAGTTGAAAAATAAAATAGAGAGAAAATAAAAAGCGTTTTAACTTAATTTTTTTCCTCTTAACGTTTGAATTATATTTGTCGGTAAAGCTTGTTAGAATTTATAGGTATTCGTGCTCGGCCATGTACGAATGGACTGTCCGCAGTCATGACCATCTTCACAAATGACAAAAAATTGTTGGAATATATGTGGTGGAAATATATGTTTTAGAAGATAATTGGTAAAATATATTTGTCTATTTTTATTACTTTTTATGTTATTTTTAATTGATAATATATAGAGTATTGTGATGTTTAATTATTATTATTATTTTATTAGATATGATATTATTAAATTTGATTATTTGTTGTTATTATATTGAAAATCAATTTTTGTATTGAACCATTCAAAGTTTGAGATCTATTGAGTCATCTATAAAAGAACAAATAGATCCTAAATTTTGAACAATTGACGAATCACTCAATATAAATCAATTCATCTAATTACATGATCCATTATAATATTTATTCATAACATTAAAAAAAAAAAAAAATCATATTTATTTCAAATGTTGAATCTCTACATTACAAAAGTACTTTCAAATTAATTTAAGTTTTGAAGTTTGACACATATTTATGTTTAAACTATAATATACATGCTTATTATAATTAAATTCCTTTAAAATTATTATCAACAATGAAGACTAATAAATAATATAAAAAATGATAGTCAATATTTTAGGATTTAATTTTGACATTAATTTATGACATCAAAGAAAACTTTTTAAACAATTCTTATTTTATTGTATTTCTCTTTTTGTACTACAATTGTTTGACCACCAGCAATTCACCAATATTTTTTAATATATATTTCAAAAACTTGGTACATTGAAACTTGGTGAATTGCTGGCAGTGAATTTTACTTGGCGGTGAATTGTTGACGATGAATTTGTTGGATGTCAGCTAGCACATGCATGCACATGCGTGCACACACACATGTATGCATATAGATCCATATAAAATTGTATATACAAATATATATAAAATCAACAGTTCTATCTTAAAAGCCTAAATTAAGGAAGATGGTATGCAAAGAAAATATTATAATTTATATAGAGTTTCCAAAATATGAAAAATGTATAAATGATTGTAGTTAAAATATTGATCTTTTTTATCATAGATCCTAAAGTGTGATTCAAAATATTTATGTGTATGCATGTTTTAAATTTAATTGTGCAAGCTTACTTTATCAATATTTTTGACCACATTAATTCCTCATTAAGTAGAGGAAAGAAGTTTTGATGATGAATTATTGAATATGACTTGAAACACCCATAAAAAAAATAAAGAATAACCATTAAGAGATAATATATTCATAATACATGATGGTAATTGAAAGTATTTCTTAATCTAATTGTATAATAACTTTTCTTTCAATATTTTGATAGTTGATAGAAATTTTTCACAATTAATTTTCATTTCACATTTAATATAAAAAAATTTATACAATTGAACCAAAAATCTCTCATATTCATTTTTATAAATTAAGAAAACTTATACCCACTATCAAAATATTAATACTAAAAACTACTTTGCAATTATATTAAAAAACACTGTTAAGCATATACTCTGAAAATATTATATTTCTTCATTCTTCCGTGATATGCTGGAAACATCCTCCTCGATGTTTCGTTGAAAAGATGAGATTCCCGTCCTTGAGATATTTGAAGACCTTTGCCTTTAGCTGACTACATGCGTGAGATTTGAAGAGTCAAAACGAATAAACGCATCTAGGGCACGCTGAGGCACCTCTAGATGTGAGGCAGATCAGACCAGCATCTTTTTGATTACCAAGAAATACAAGAAACTAGGACCACAGATCATAAAAGCTTGACAACTGACAAGCTCGGACTCCACTAAGTTCAGGTCCAGGGATCGAAAAGAGTAGCTTTAGGAAAAATGTACAATGACTAGAAAAGGTTCTGAATTAAGCTTGAAGATCTATGAAGTTCAGCTAATCCAAAAGATTCTGTTTTTTTCTTGAGAGCTCTGGGCTATGAAGACCTTAAAATTTGTACAATGGACTATTTACAATAAACACGATCACTTTAAAATCTTGATGATGATGGAATCAAGCATTATCAATTTAACATCTTGATGATGATGGAATTAAATATGATCACTATAAACATGATCATTTTAACATCTTGATGACGATGGAATCAAATATGATCGCTTTAACATTTTGATTATGATGGATTGTGAAGTGTGATTTAAGACTTTGATGTTCAAAAATCTCACAGAATCAAATTCAAGATCGAACGCGACCACTTTATAGATTGTAGAAATCTGATCACTCTATACTGGTAAGGGTACAAGGAAGAAAAATATGGGTATATTCAGAAGCCGGCCTTCTCAAAACCATGCAGATCACTGACCTTCGTTGAAGATTGACGTTGCACTGCAACCTTGGCAAGTTTCTCTGCAACTTTCCATGCAGAGTAATTCTGGGTGTGGGAAAGCGTGAGCATGTCGACCATGGAAGGAGTTTGATATTCGGTAGTGAAGGTGTCCATACTTTCACCTCGCGTGGTGGCGCGCTGGCGGAAGTGAGAGCTGTGAGCGGAGAGAGCGTAGGCCCTGCCGGACCTTTCATAGGTGTGCTGGTTCTCCATTCTCGACTCGATTTCCGTGAGCTCGGACTGCAGGGCAACACACACCTCGTCCGAGCTCCATCTCTGCAACGCCGCCTTTGCTTTGCGGAGCACCTGCTGCGCTTCTGTGATCTTACGACAGTCCGCCAAAGCCCTCGCCTGAGATATTGCCTGCGCCGTTTTCAGCCGGTTTCTCTGCCTTTCCACCTGTACATTCCTCTGCCAGACTGCATGATCGGGTCTCGAAATGGAAACGACTCGCCTCTCCGTCTCGACAGTCTGCCTCGAGACGGGATCGAGGTACGACAAATTGACGGCGAGTAGATCAGTCGTGAAATCTTTGGTCGATGGAATGGCCAAATCCACAAGAATGTGTTTTTCTTCGTCGGCGTAAAGGTCCCCCAACTGAACCGTCCCCTGCTTCCCCCCACCTGCAATGGCCGTCCTGTAACTACCGGCCTGGATAGTTTTCAGTTGAACTCCATCAAACTGACGGGAAATTGTCAAGCAAACATCCTGCACTACGACGCTTAGAAGTCCGCCGATGCACTGCGCAAAAGCATCCTGGACCAAAGATTCCGACTGGATGAAAGAAAATGTACCGCCGGAGTCGTCGGCGATTCTGTGCATTGTGGCTGCATCGTGATCGACGCCGAAGCCGAAAGCATGGATCGGAAAATTGCTTGCATATTCATGCCTGTCATGTGACATGCAGAACGTGTCTTGGCCGTCGGAAAGTAGCATGATTCCGGCCACTGGGTTTCTTTCGCGACGATCTTCGAGGATCTTGACGGCCTTTCGCACTCCATCACCGATGTTAGTGCCGCCGCTGCAGACCAGACGGTCCATTACTCGCCTCGCCGATCTCTGCCCGTCCTGTGACATGCATGTTAAGGGGAAGAGCCGCCGGGCTGAGGACGAGAACACTACCACTGATAAGCGGTCTGCTGGACTGAGGCTCCCAATAACGAAGCTTGTAGCCCGTTTAAGAAGCGCAAGCTTTGTTCCTGACATGCTCCCGCTGATATCAACTACTGTTACCAGATCCGCCGGCGCTCGCCACCTCATGCTTGACGACCCTGTATCCTTACTGTTCTCTATTATGCTTGGCGGAGCCTTTATGTGTACCAGGACCGTCAAATCACAGGCATTTCCAGCAGCTACTGCATCGACCTCGGGATGCAAGGCTATGTCGATGTTTTCTTCCCTGCGACTGGTGCTGCTGCTGCTTTCTTCTCTTTGAACGGCCCAAGTATTTGTCCGTAGATGTTCGTCGTCGTTATATGTCGATGGTTCGGGGGACTCTGTCTGGTGGGTTCCTCTTAATCCTGCGATGGACTCGTCTAGGATTCTTAAGACGGGGTCCATTCTTTTCTGCTCTTGTTCCGCATTCCTGAGACCCTCCTGCTCTTGCAGTTGGTGGTGATGTCTGACGACCGTTGCGCGAGGTCGGGGGTTCGAAGTCTGTGGGTGGCAGTGCCAGGGCACCTCGTTCCAGGTCACTCTGCACACGGGACACGTGAGGTTGCCGCGCCTCGCGTACGATGCTATGCACGGAAAATGAAATGCATGTGAACACTCTGCCGTGAATATTGCGTGTCCCTGTCCTGCCTTCATTATCTCTAAGCATATTGGGCAGCAGCTCCGGCTCTTACTCTGCACCATACATTTATTCATCACAATTAGGCTAACTAACTAACTGCTTATATTGTCATAATCCAGAGACTCATAGTTTCATTCAGAAAGCAGTAACTAACTATTTACATTGTCAGCATCCAGAGACTTATAATTTCATTCTAAAAGCAGTAACTAACTGCTTCCATTGTCATAATCCAGAGACTTATAATTTCATTCTAAAAGCAGTCAGGCTATGGTATGGTCCCATGGAAGGTAGGGTAGCTTAAAACATTATAAACCTCTTAAAATAACTTAAAACATTATAAACCTCTTAAAATAGCTTAAAACATTAGGAGCCTCTTAAAAAGAGGTTTAAAGTTGATTGGTGAGAGTTGTAAGTGGACGTCGTTTAAAGATTCATTTTAATCCTGTATCTACTTTTTCGAATTCGATTAGACTGTCCTGAGAATCAAATGTAGGAGCCCATGCCCCTTCCATGTGACACAGCATTAAAGTGAATACCCACATATGGTATTCCATTCCAGGCGCATAAATTGCACTTCGCCTAGTCAAATATCAAAAGTAAATGAAGCATCCCCTAGGTAATAGTAACTACAATGACGATCTTTGATTAGAATTTCTAGTTGTTTTACTGTATACTGATGTACGACAGTATCGACAGAAAACAGTGAATGAGTCCTCAGGAAACATGTGATCCATGCTGCTGAAACAGACCTCTGCTGACGACCCACTTCCTTCAATTAAGTAAATCACGAGGACTCCTACGTTTACAGCACACAACTATTGGTATGATCGTCTAACAGGGAACAGATTTCGTCTCTGGACTGGCTTGTGTACTTGCAAACACTTTAAAAAAAATAAAGTAAACCAAATGACTCTGGACAATAGACAAGACTTTGCTGTCTAAAGACATGAAATTTTTACTGTTTATGATAATAGTTTGAAATGTTTTTCAATTGAACACATCATTTTTTTACATCAATGTTTTAGATCACACACTAGTATCTATTATCAGAATGAAGAAAATAGATAATACAATGGAGTGTGATTCCAAATTATGAAGAAAGGAGATAACATCATGAAGTGTGATCTAAAAACAATGTTTTGGATCATACTCCATGATCTATCATCAGAATGAAGAAAGTAAATAACATGATGGAATATGATCTGAAATGATGAAGAAAATAGATAGGATCATGAAGTATGACTCAAAACAATGTATCGGATCACACTTCATGATTTATCATCAAAATGAAGAAAGTAAATAACGTCATGGAATATGATCCGAAACATTGAAGAAAGTAGATAACATCATAGAATGCGATCTGAAACATTAATGTAAAAATTCACACAATCAAATCCAAAAACATTTCAACCTACAGCTTACGCGTTGATTCAGCTAAATTACTGAGGATACCCCACCATCTTTTGCCTAAACTATTAACCGATCACAGACAGAATCGGCACAGAAACACTTTGGACCAGATCAAATCCTTAGCAAGAACACATTTTGGGTGAACAAGGAAGCTAACAGCTCTCTCACGCACACCCAGTATACCACAGACGCCATGCAACAAAATACTGTGATATGAAAACCAAAAGACGGGAAGTCACAAAAACTCACTATAGATAGGCGAGGAGCGGAGCCGAAGACACTCCGCTTAGAAGACGAAGGCGGCCCCGCTTCCTTGTCTGCGCGCAGATCATCAACGATTGGGCTATTACCAGCTCTACCCTTGGCCTTGAGCCTGCAAGCAGAATCCAGATCATCAAACTCTGAAGAGGCCGAGTTGAAGCGCTTGAACCCAAGAGCGATTCCAACGCTTGTCCACACACTACTACCCATCTCAGTCACCACCCTTTCCTCCCTCCAACAATCACACAGAAGCGCTTACACAAGTCGCCTTCGCCTTGGCAAACTCCCGAGTAGAAGAAAACATTGCTTATCCCTCAATGTCCCCCATTGTCCCAACTCCTATACCTATTATCATTCCTCTGCCTCTTTTTTATCTTTGGTGGCTTTCAGTAAAGTCAAGCAGTCACCTCCATTTCAGAGTACACGGAGACCGAGATAAAGCCTGCAAAAGTTGGCATATCTTACAGCAGTAAGGCAGTGAAAAAGAAAAGAAGCCATATTTTAACATTGAATAGTTACGACATTTGATGTTCACATGGGGAGAGCGACATTGACAAGTTGTGTGCGTGGTTGCCAAGCACACAATGATCCACGCCGCTCCTGCTGGAGAGTGGCAGAGGCAGTGGCAGTGGAACACTGTTCGTTTATTCTACCCGCATTGGACAACAGAATATCCTCACCCAATCTAATCCAATCGAGAAGTGGAGGAGAGCTGCTTTTTGGAGGGACCGTTGTTGGACCAGAGATTGCTTGCACCATTGCACAAGGCACTACGGCTTTAACTTTTTTATACCCATTATTAAATAACGTCTGGTTAAGCAGCTGGTTATTTATTTATTCTTTTTAAGAGAAATTGTGGTTCTCCTCACCTCACACTCTTAGATAAAGCTACATATCAAAGGTTTAAAAGTCATAAATACCTCTCTCTAACTAGTATATTCATGTACTATGTCTCTTTAATTAGAATATTCATGTGTTATTTTTCATTTAGTTTTGCGTTTATTTTAGAGAATGTCTAAATATAATAACATATTAATAAGTGTTCTATTTTTATGTTATGTTTGACTTGTAGCTAGATTCTTATCTACATTCTTATCTCATTGGTATTAACACTTATTTGTATCATTTTTTATATATGCACCATTTATTCGTCATTGTTGTATGCCTCATCCTTATGCTACTATATTTATAAGACATATAATTTCAGTACTTTATCATCACATCTTACACTTTCTTACCATGCTTCTAAAGTTATATAATCTTATTATCTTTATTAGGGATAATCATTTTTACATGGGCTTCACATTATATCATATTTATCTATTATCACTTACCTTTTGATTGATTACATATTTATATATGCTTACATGATCCTCATCTTTCCTTTGGGACCATCCCTACTCTATGATTTTACTATATTAAGGACAAAACTTAACCTTATGCTTATCTCCAACATATGTTCATACACATTAAATGATATTATATATTTACATGCTTGCATAGCTTATGTAAGTTTACATTATTATTATTTGATATTCACTATATTCACTATATTCTTGTCCCACAATATTCTTATGACATCTATTACATCCTCTTACATGGAACATGTTAATGTATGTCTTTATCTGCTTATATTTGATACATTTACTTTTCTAATTTATCATGCATTATTTTTCCTCTCCTCCAATTCTTTGCATACTTTGTATGCAATCAATTAGAAGATAAGCATTTACTATCACTGATATTTCTATGATTAGAGTGATCCCACAATAGTGGTTTACAATTTTTGGTCAAATTGAACACTGAAATTATTATTTTTAACTAAATTTTCACATTCGAGCACCTATAGCAGCTAAACCGTGAGGAATTTGAAGATGATGCAAACTAGAGTCTCATCACATTTTGTCTGTAGATTCTAAAAATATTTTTTTCAAAATTTTTGGAATCAAATTGCACTTCTTTTTCCATCTCCCACGAAAATTGGCGTTTTTCAGAAAATAACATTTTTAAAAAGTGATGCTCACCGTATACAACATAAATTGTTTTGTATGAAGGATTAAATTCTAATTTTTTCGAATTTAGATTTGTAATTACGATATCTAGCACTTTCATTTGGTCTCGTAGTTTTTTATTGAATATTTTTTCCTTAATCAAGTTTTGAAGTCAAACCAATTGTAATTCAGACATAGGCAGACTCTATACAATATAACTTTTTTTGTATGTATTTTCATTCAATTTTATTTTTTTTAATGGATCAAGGACATCAATACCTAGCACAAAAATATTTTAAAAATTTTTATTTTGATAATCTACTATTTTTCCACATGTGCAAAACAAAGAGCTTGATTTTCGGTGAAAAACCTATGTTTAATAAAACTAAAAAAACGCATACATAATAAAACCAAAACATATTAAAATTATATTCGTTGGATAGCTCATTCTAAGGACTACTTGATTCTAGTTGGGTTTGTGAAGATTCCTCCATTTTCATCCTCAACCCGAGCTCCGAAGTGCCAAAATTTAGATTTTTTTTGTGTCTCAGATGGGGGATGAGGGATAAGGGGGGTTCATACGAACCCATAGAGGTTTGAGTGAACCCCTTCAAAGAGGTTCGTTCGAACCCCTTTCCTATGTTGTTTTTGTTTTTTTTGGCGGCCAAGATTCAAAGGGGTTCGGGCGAACCTCTTATTGGTTCAGTCGAACCAGTAGGTTCGTACGAACCCCTAAAATCACTTTTTTTGCCTTGGGGTCATTTTTTGTGAGTTTCCCTTCCTCACCTGAATCGTACACCACTATTGTGGCTTCACCCATTAATATTTTAGGTAGTTACTTGTGCTACACAAAAAATCATCATCATATCTTGATGGAGTCTTGATCACATTGCATTCCTTCATCACAGAAAGATCTACTACCAAATCACATGGATATTTATCATATGGATATATCATACAATCCATATTGCATTTCCAATTCACATAAATTATTTTTAGTATCATGTTTATGTTGTGGTTACACATGTAGTAAAAGAGAAACCCCCTACTACAAAATATAAGTCAATTCTTTAAGACCATATGTCATACTTGACATCACTATTTCCCACTCTTGTTCACACATGTACACTTCGCATTAATATTGATAGACCTATAGGAGGCATTGGTCAATGATACATCTTCCAAGTATATTATAAACACACCTAATGAGGATGACTTGATTATATAGATCTTCCGATTTTCTCTTGGCCATATTTTGTGTTTATTTTTTGATTAATGACATGCCACATATGCTTGATCGACTTTGACCATTTATTTATGATATGTTTATTTTGTCTCACCTATTCTAATTTTATCATCTAAAATATCATTATTGATGCTTTCTTTCCCCACTTTGGGTCATCTTCCTTGACTCATTTTCATCTTTTGCACCTTTCCTTCCTTATATGCTAAATTCCTTGGATCTTATGTTTGATTGTCTATCCTTTTTCTACATACCTTGTTACCATTTATGCTAATTTGTTTCACACCACTAATTTAGTTTACCACTTATCTCAAAGCCTTTCATGATATTATATTATCAGGTTCCTTATGATGCACACTTGTGATGTCTTCTATATGTCGTGACTACTATATGCTTATCTTCATCACGAGCTATATATTTTCCTATCATGTGATTTTGATGCCTACGTTTTGAACTCATGTTCAACATTTGACATTTCTCATTTTGTTAAGCATATACTTGCATTCTTATGCTACTATGCTTATGAGTCTTATATAATTTCATTACTTTATCATCACACCTTATACTTTCTAATCATGCTTCTAAATCTATTTTATCATATTACCTTTATTAGGGATAATCATCTTTACATGGGCTTCACATTATAGATCATACTTATGTATTCTCAATTACATTTTGGTTTGATTCCATATTTTATATGCTTACATGATCCTTATCTTTCCTTTAGGGTCATCCCTATACTTTTCCTATATTAGGAACAATATTTAACCTTATGCTAATCTCCAATCTACGATCTAACATACTTGTTAAATGATATTATGTTTTTACATACTTACATGGTTTATGTAATTTTACATGATTATTATTTGATATTCATTATATGCTTGTCACATGATGTACTTATGACAGCTATTACATCCTCTTACATGAAACATGATATTGTATGGTCCTATATACTTATATTTTATTACTTTACTTTACCATGCATCATTTTCCCTCTCCTCCAATTCCTTGCATACTTTGTATGCAACCAATTAGATGATGACCATTTACCATCACTAATATTTTTATGATTGAGATTTCAAGTAGTGATTTGTGCTACACAAAGACTCATCATTGTATCTTGATGGAGCCTTGATAACATTACATTCATTTATCATATGAAGATCGACTATCACATCACATGGAGCTTTATCACATGACTATATCATACAATCTATATCGCATAGTCACATCAAACAGAGTATTTTTCATACCATGTTATTTTAGGCAGAATCTCTTTCCTTTCTCTCTTTACTTTCTCTACTTTTAAAGGTAGCTCCTCCTCAAACATTTTGTAATGGATTTTTATCTCAAATTATGGAATATACTACACATTGTATGTTTTTCTTTATTTTAGAGATTTCAACAGAGTTTTGAAAAAAAAAATTAACAATAGGCAATTACCTTATATAGATATCATTTTACTGTCTAGAAATATTTACTTTCCATATAGACTGCTTGTTTTACTTTGTTGAATAATTTATATGAAAAAACCACAGAGACAACCATCCCACAGCATGCACAAAACGGTGATCTTCAAAACAGAAAAGATCTTGAGAAGTAATATATTTAAATGTGATTGTCATACATCTGCAGGGCACGTCCTTTTTCAATGCATATACCCAGGAAATCTCACCAAATCAAATCAAAGAGAAATTTATGGCTACCATT
Source organism: Sequoiadendron giganteum (assembly GCA_007115665.2). Lineage (NCBI taxonomy): Eukaryota > Viridiplantae > Streptophyta > Pinopsida > Cupressales > Cupressaceae > Sequoiadendron > Sequoiadendron giganteum. The sequence continues at coordinate 633,842,139 of CM021102.1, forward strand.
GCAGGAGTAGTTAAAAGAGGTCAATGGTATCTCTATGACTTTCTTTTCAGATCTTGATCTCCATACTACTTTTCAATTTATTGAAGTTTAATATTTCTGTTTCTGTAAATCAAGGTGACTCCTGCAAACAGAGACAAAAAAATAAATGAGTAAAGAATTGCCCAAGCTTGGCATTGGAGAGTTTTTTCAGATATTTTAAAGGAAAGAGACAGCGCCGAACATCAACCCACGGTGGATTGATAATTATGGACTTATAAAATATGACACTATTGTACAGAAAGGTCCTCCAGAAATACCTGTCAAGTATTTTTTTTGTTCTTTCATTGGTGAAACGGTATAAACAGGAACCCACAATGAAAGAAGCTCCTCTCGAATATGAAATAAACAGCCATTTCATACTCAAGTGCCAGCTTCACAGAAAGCCCAACAATATCATTACCATTTTGATTAACAAAACAAAAGTAAGCTCCCTGCACAGACGCTTGTGTTCCTTACGCTTTGTCACCTTCTTGTCGTTCTTCTTGCAGGGGCACAAAGCTAGTTGGTAGCAACACCTCAGGGGGAGAAGATAAAGTAGTTGTGCATCTTAATTTAAATGTGTCTTTAAGAATTATATATATAAGTTTTAATTCTTATAGAAGTTTACTTGGTAAGTTCAATGTTTAAATATAGGATTTTCGGCTCAGATTATCAAATTTGATGTCACAATTATGTTCGATTATAAAAGGTGTTCAACACAGCATTTTTTTGACTCATGACCCATGATAGATAATGGTGCCATCCACCCTTTCATATTATTTGTACTTAGGCTCTATAATTATCTAGACAAATTCTCATTTCATTTATTTTGTCATATTTTGTGACATCAATTTCATCTAATCATGTAAATATACAACTAATAAATTAAACATCTTAATACTATAAAATAAATACTTAACCATCTTAATACTATAAATTAAACATCTTAATATTTTATTAAAGTAATATTGTGCATACTTAACCTTAAACTTCATTTCATTCTTTTCCACTTTTAACACTTAACCCTAAAATTGTTTGTGTTATAAGAAATTATGCCAAAATGGAGCACCATAGGGGTGGATGGTGATTGTTATCTAGCACTTGCAAGAGTGAAAATGGTGCATGGTCTACCAATTTCTAGTAATTGCGAAGCTGAAAAGACAATAGGTGAGTCTTTGATGGTGGTTTTTCATTGCCAATTCTTGATTCTTGGTTCATTGGCTTGGCTCAAAGGCCATTTCATTGGGTTTGTTTAGTTAATGCCAAAATTTGTGCCATAGGGGTGAGCTTCATTCTCAACCAACATCCTCTCTTTTTCATCCCTATCAACTAGCTTTTTGTTCCCATTTATCCCTATCAAGTTCGACATTGAGTAGTTGTAGACCAACATATTCTACAACCACTATGAACAAACTCTCATAAGTTAGTGATATAATGGTGTTTTAATTTTTTATTTTCTTGCCAAGCTGAATTTACTTTTTGAAATGATGACCACCATAGGTGATACATGTCTTAAATATACAAAATTTGATAATAAAATGACCAATAATGGTAAGGGTCAAAGGTTTAAAGAAATGTTAAATGTGTCTTTTGACATTATAAATTTATAAGGACTTTTGCTATAGTTTACAATTAATTGAAATGAAAATTTGTCATTTAACACAATTCCTATTTGATATTTTTATTTTTTAATGGATTTCATGGATGTGGCATTATGAACATGTCTATCATTAATGAATTACTAGTGTTATGATCCATTTTCTGTTTGAAATGTTTAGATTGTCAATTTATATCAGGTTGTAGATGAATTTGTTAGTGCTAAACTAGAATAAATTGTTAGTGCTATTCTATTAGTGTTAAAAACTAGAATGAATTGTTAGTATTAAACTAGAACAATATGTTAGTTTTATACTAGAATAAATTGATTGTTATTCTAATATTTATTTTTAATTAAAAATATGGTTATAAAAACTATAGAATTACAACTACTAGTGTTCTTGGTGTGCCTTCTTCAAGGTGGGGTTCTTGTATCATCTCTTAAGAAAATAGTAAAAAACCATTGTATTAAATGTTTCATTGATCACTAAAATATCAATTTGATTCTCTACTACTCTACAAAAATAATCCTAACCCACTTTGAGGCCTTCTAAATAAAATACAAAATTATCTACTCAAATTTATGAGATAGATTGGATATTTGGTTTGAAGCGTCATAAAGTAGGCTTTGAGCTTAGATTTTCATCTTAGTTATTGCATGCTTCTTTTCTCAATATCAAGTTCTTATAACTTTGAAACCTAACAATCTTAGCCTTAGTGAGTCAATCATGTATCATTATTGGTGACTATGCTAAATCCCAAGAGAGTGATAGTGATCTGGTAGAACTATGGAGTTTTATGGTAGGAGTCGCATTCAACTATGGACTCTTTTACCCCACAAAGATCCCTTCATTTATATGCCACCAAATGTGTTCAAATTTTACTATTGAAATAATGGTGGGTAACATTTATCAACCTCTTTATAGTACAAAGAGGAAAGGGAATTATCCAAGTGTGAAGGAATTGTTCATGTATTTACAAAGTTAATCTACCAACAAATTTGAACTATTTGGGTTGTAAATGAAAGATCAAAATAAGGGCCAACTAGCCAAAACCTCCAATGACATATCCATGATAATGTAGGGAGCGGGACAAGCATTGAGGGTGTTGGATTGATTGAAACTCAACTTGTAGAAGTGATATCTTATTTAAAGAGTCCCTAGCATATTGCAGCAAACATACATGCATCCATGTAATATATAGATAAACTAGTTACAACCTTTTATTTTCCATTTACATTCTCTCTAGGTTACCTAATTCCCTTATTATAAGGGCATATTTAGGAAGGTTACAACTTGACAAGAGTACAAGATGACTAAAAATTTGTTAGAAAATAAGAGATTCACTTATTATTGAATGAAATTTCTTAAACTACAACCTTTTATTTTCCATTTGCATTCCCTTTGGGTTACCCATTTTTATACGAATATATTTAGGAAGGTTACAAATTGAGGGGAATACAAGATGACTACAAATTTCTTAGAAATTAAGTTAGATCAATTTATGATTGAATGGATTTTATTAGACTTGGATGGTGGAAGGCACCCTATTGTTTTTCAATTTGATAAACATCAATTATAATTTGGATAATTTTTCTTTCTAGGATAATGTTCTCAATCTCTAATCATTAGCACAATAATTAATCCTATACAATACTATAATAAATTGTTATGTTAAACTAGATTAAACTAATAGTATCATTTTAGCAATAGGAATTATTAGTGTAAACCTACCATGAGAGAAGAGGTAAGATATGCTATGAGACAATAAGATATGAATAGTAGTGCTCATTGTATTTCTTGTTTCATAGTTAGTGTCAATTGTATATGTTCAATAAAATATAAGTATACATCCATCAAATCTTGGAAGCTACACACAATGCTCGCTTGCTAAATAAAATAAAAAATAGTTCTAGATAGAGACAATCCAATAAAATTTATATATGAGCTAGTTTTTTAATGTTAATTACATAATATTATTTCACAATCAATTTAGATAACATTATAAAATCTATCAAAAAGTTCCTAAAAATTTTTATAACTAGATAGATGGTTACACAATATGATAAGATATCCCTTTGATGGAAAATTATAAAATTATTAGTTTCTATTGCAAAGTATGTAACACATTGTTGACTAGACGGTTTACAAAAAAATGACACATTTCATACATTGTACCAAAAAATTGATATCAAATCCATATTCTAGTTTAATATAAAGCTTAGGAATGGATTTAGCTTCTTTGTATGATTATTTGTTGAATTATTTTTTGGAGGTGAAGATTCAATAAGAGGTGTGGTTGACATATTCATCATTTTTGGTGAAATATGACCAAACATTGCTTGATATAAGAACCCAAAAAGTCGAACTAGTTTATAAGGGAATGAAGGGGGACTTTAACTTATATTTTTTTAATGGCAGTGGAAGTAGGGAATAATATGCTATACATATTTTTGTAGCTTGATAAGCTTTATTTCCATTGATATCAAAAGTATGCTTAAGTGTGTATATGTTTTTGGAGATTGTTAGTATGTAGAGATATCCAATTGTGCAGGTCAGCATTATAGTGTTCTAAAAGACTAAGAGTTGAATTGATGTATTAGTATGATGTCGAGGTGGGTACACATGTCTTGATGTGTTTTTAGGGTTCCTACAATGATATTTTTTTAGTTTGGTGCACCACACTCAGTGACAAGTTGCAAAAGGTTTGTCTGAGGCATTCACAGTATATACTCTAAGGTAGAGACACAATATTTTGGTCTGCATCCTTCATCAGTGAAAGATTTAGTCTTACAGTTTAGAAGTTAATTTGATGTAGATGTGAAGGTGTTATGTTCAAATTTTCAAGTCAATAATCCTTCCACAAAGAAAGTAAGAAATGACAGAGTTTTGGATTATGTTAAGGCAATACAAAGTGGTTCAAGAGACTTGTTAGAATGCTCTGCATTCCTCCAAACGTGAATTTTTGGCCAAGCGATTTTGAAGACATACTCATTGATGTCTAAAGTGTGTTATATTAATGTTTCAAGTGATTTGGTGCTAGATTTAAGTTCAATTTTCAAAGTGATAGATTGATACAGTTGGTTCTAGATGCTTAATCCTCATCAAAACATATGATTGAATGCTTGTGCCAATAGAAGATTGTAAAGTTTAGTTGTATAAGCTTATGTGGAAAATCCACATGTCTCATAGTGACTAAGGTATGAACATGAATATATTTCTTGTTTCTAGTATCACACAAGTGTCTTAAGTCATTTTGTGAAGTTACACTTTTTGTTGAGGTTGACTAAGGCATGTTAATGGTGTGTGACACTAATTTGGGTCTAAGCGGAGTTTAAGGAGTGATTGAATATGCTGTATGGTTCATGCCGACTAATTTTGGAAAAATGTAATTATGTAAATAATGTTTTATCTCTTTTATGTGCCTCCAATGGTTATGAACGTTGACATGCTACAAGTTTCATATTTTCTCGTGTATGGCTAACTTAATGTGTATTTGGAAAGTGTGTGGGTGATATATATAGAAGATAAAAGATGAGAAGAGAGGTATGGAAGTGTGAAGATGAATATGTGTACGAGAAGATTGTAATAAGATCCACCTTAGACATAATGTGCAAAATTGATGACTATTAGTGGGTTGAAGCCATAAAATCAGTCATATTACAGTTATTGTAATCAAGAGTTGTAGCTTCCTTGGGTGTAACCCTAAAAATGTAATTAGGGAGTTGTAGCTTCCTTGGGTTGTATCCCTAAATCAAAGTTGTAACCATTTCTCATTTGTGAGGTTGGATTGGATGAGATCCAAGTAGCATTTCTCACTGTGGTTTTCCCCTGTGGGATTTTCCACATATATCTAGTGTCAATTGTGTTCTTGTGTGGATGCTTATCTTATTTCTTGTTTTGATTAGGTAGATGAATTCTTTAATGGTATAACTTATCTCTAGTAGTTAAAAATTGATATTGAAATTTTTAGTAGATTGAGTCAATCCCCCCCCCCCCAACACTCTCATTATTCCAGTGTGTTCAAAAATTGGTATTAGAGCAAGGTTCCTTTATTTAGCCTAACAAATTCAAGGTAGATCTTGTCTTTGGAACACATGTGGAATGAAGCAGTTCCCAATAATAAGTGCTCTCAAGAAGAAGAGGTCTTACTCCATGAGGAGGAGGATGAATTTGAATTCAATAGCGAAGATTGACCAATGGAATATGAAGGAAATCTCATTTCTATTCTTAACGATTTAGATTAAGAAAGAGAAAAAAATAAAGAACTCTAGTTCAAACTTGAAAAAAAAAATTAAAAAAAAATCAATTTGACGGTTCAAGTTGAAGAAGGTAAAAGAATTGTAGATTTCCTAAATTCCAAGCTCAATGATAAATCTGTTGAATTCTCCAAGCTTGGAGAAGAGATTGTCTTAGGCTGAGGAAATAATTGGATTAAAAAAAAAGAATAAATTGACAAGGGTCTAAAGCTAAAGTGAGGTTCTAAAATTCTTGATGAGATATAACCAATTCAAAAAAAAACATCAAAAGAAAAATATGGTCTTGGTTTTGAGAAAGTCAAAATTCCAACAACTAGTGCATTTGTAGACCTATATGAGACTTTTAAAGAAGAAGGCAAGTCTAAAATAAAGGAGGAAAAAGCTTACACTGAAGAACCTAAGAAGAAATCATTTAAAAATGCAAAATAAGATCAATATAGCAAGAAGAAAGAAGGTGGATTTATTCTAATCCATAGACAAAGAAGATTCATAGGTCCTCCTTTTGGTAGTCAACATGCCCCTACTAGGTTCACTCAATATTTTCATGGTTATTATTACTCTTACAATAAATTTGGGAATAAGGCTATTAATTGTAGATCTAGGGAAAGAAGAATTGACTACTCGAGTAGAAAACCATTTGTGCCTCCAAGATATGATGCTATTTATTTTCATGGATATTGCTATGTATGCAATAACTTTGGTCATAAGGCTGCAATGTTTAGAACTAAAGTTACGATAATAACTTTTTTTCAGAGCATAAAATTGTTTGAGCTACAATTGCAATAAGGTTGGGCATAAAGAATTTTTTTGTAGGAATGGTTTTGTGAAGCCACCTGTTGAAAACCACAAGAAGGGAGAAACCCTAATTAAGCAAAATAATAGAAATGAAAAAGTTTGGAAAGAGAAGCAAGGTTAAGAGAATGCAAAGAAGGATGATACCATGCTTGTGCATTCTGCACAAGGTCCTATGAAAACTAAGATAGCGCATTATCTCAAGGGGAGCTATCATTTCCAAATCCTTTAGCCCTTTGGAAAGGATAAGATGTTAAATATTTCAACATGAAAGTTGAATTGGATCAATCTCTAGTGTAGAGGTTTGCTAAGTAAGATTGAACCTAATGATCAAGGTTTTAGAGCAAAGGAATGATATGCAGAGGTATGTTGAGCATCTTTGTATCCCTGTGATGACATAGAGTTTTCTATCAGAATATTTACCTAACAAATATGAATGCATTAATGAAAAAGATTTAGGGAAAATAGAAGGATTTTTATGTTTTATTTGAACAATCTATTTGCATTTGCAATCAAAAGCGCTTATATTCGGAAGAAGAGAAGAGTGAAAAGGGTTTTCAAGCTATCTTTGTGATTTCGTGCCAAACCCTAACAACAATGTTTGAATATTTTAAAAGGAATATCAATGGAAAACCCACACTTGGTAGATGTTGTGGAGAAACCTAGGACAAAGTACAAAATGTTTCCCTTCAAGTTGATGGAGGTTGATAAAGATGTCACACTTTTGAAGGTTCCTGCGGATCTAGTGTATTCCAAAGATGTAAGAATCTATATCCATGCCCTACTCAATGAAATTGATCACACATAATCATTTGAAGTACTCTAACCTAAACTCCTAGATGATAATGGTGTATACAAGCCCAAATATGCAAACTTGGTGGTGAAAGGGTTAGATGTTTAGAAATATTTTCTAGATTTTTGTGACTTCAAAGAATGGGTAAGGATTATTCTAAGTCATATTCATGAGAAATTAATTTTGTTTGATAAAACCTACATGATAATAAAAGAGGCAATTAGGGCTATTACTGGTCTTTGTGCCCCCAAACCAATACCTGTGTTGAAGTTAATCAAGAATGAAAGGGTTATTGAGCTTACCAGAGCTAAATTCGACAAAAGAACCCTAACAATGAAAGATATCATTGATCCCAAAGTCTTCTATGCCACAATGGGAATTGCCTACAAAATTTACTTCACAAATAGAGAAGGATCTGCCACCGCCATCGTAATCCATACCGCATATTAGATGGTGAAGGAAGGAGACAACTTTGATCTTTGTGAGCTATTGAGGGAGTAGTTGATGAATAATTTGAAGAGAACAAAAGAAACTAGATATAATTTTAGGTTTGGTTCATTGATCATTTGCCTTACATTATTTTTCTTGAATAGATTACCTAGATTTAAAGGAAAAATATGGGATAAGTTCTCTCCAGTAGCAACTCAAATCAAGAAGCATATGAAAGGTATTCTAGATAAGAAAGTATACAATACTTTGTACTAGGGATTGTTTAAAAACCTACCAACAAAGATGCAAGAGAGAGAGAGAGAGAATTCCATCGGATTTGGTTTGAAGGTATAATGAAGTAACATTTATGGTGGAAAAGGATCATTATTACATGGAAGAAGTGGAGCCCAAAACCTCATGGATTCCTTCATTGTCTTATGGTGTTGCACCTGAATATGTCCAAGGATATGTGGATATCCTACTGAAAAAAGCCAAAAGATACAACCGCTAAGAGATTTGGCACATATGATGAGATAATGGATAAGATGTATAAGAATAATGTAGAGGAGCATTTTTCAAAACATAGAAACTTGAGCTTCACAAGAAATGGGGTCTTCCTCCAGAGTCTACATATGATGCCTCTATGGAGAGTTCTAAAGGTTTAAATATATTCCTCTAGAAGCCAACAAAGAGCCAAGAAGGTCCAGTAGATCCACTTTTGTTGTTGCATCTACTTCTCAACTCTTCAGATCTACATAAACAAGTAGTGTAAGAAGAAGAGCTACTTCAAAAACTCCACCGCAAAAGAAGACAACAAGAGTTGTGCATGCTAGGACTAAGAAAAAGGAAAAGAGGAAGAAGATGGATGAGCAAGAAGTTGAGATGAAGGTACCTCCAAATAGAAAAATAAAGGGAAGAAGATAGAAAAGGAGAAAATAGAGCAATCTCCTCCGGTTCCACATGAGCCCCTCAAGTTTGAAGCCATCTTAAGTTGAATTTTTTACCATGGTCTATTGAATGAAACCATAGAGCTCCATCTGGAAGTCCCTTCGAAAGATTAGAAGACCATTGAAAAGGATATTATTGTGTATATACTCAAGCAAAACATTTGTTTCAATAACATCATTGAAAAGGCTCTAAAAATCCTAGCTCAACCTTTGAGACAAAGAAGAGAGAATGTAATCAAATTAGATGAAGAGTTGAGATAGCAGACCATCAACAAGGTTGGGTCCTCTATCTCCCAAGCATAAATGGAGAAGATAGTTGGGAAGCATGCTAAAGAGCTCTGCACAAAGTAGAGAATAAACATTCTCATGATCATGGATGATGATGATAGAGAGAAGATTCAGAAGGACACAAAAGAAGTCACTAAGAATATCCTTGAAGGGGTACAAACTGATGTTGACACGAATGCACAGGAGCCTCTGGATGAGTAAGATATTGATAATATGCCCCCTCCGATGAGTACAAAGGAGCAATTTGTTTTCGATTAGCAAAAGGAGTAGGATGTCTTTGGTAAGGAAATGGAAAAGGAAAAGATAAAGAAATGGAGAAGGAAAAGGATGAGAAAATGGAGAAGGAAAAGGAGAAGGAAAAGGAGAAGAAGGAGAAGGATTCTAAAGAATAAATCCCATAAAAGTCACACTCCTCTCTAGTTGACTCAATCAAGGAGTTTTTGGCACAAGAGATGCAGATTCAATAAATGATATCTCCACAGTTATTACAAGTTCCTTCATTTGATGGACAAGTCAATTTTTCTAGCATGTCTCCCCTGCATAAGATGAATCTTGGAGATGTACTCCACTCCACAACAAGGCAATATTTTCTTCAACAATAGGTGGAGAGTGCAAAATATTTGGAAGAAGCAATGAACGTATTAGAAGAAAGTTTTCTTGAAACAAAAAGGGATTCATCACTACCCTCTACACAACAAATGAAGTAGATAATGGAGTCCTTTGAGACTTATTTATCTCATCTAGAGAAGCGGGTAGAATAAAATTTTGATGAAAAGAGAAAAACAAATGCATTCAAAAAGTGTGACAATGCATTTTCCAAGCTGCAATCATGCATTAAGGATATTTAGAAAAGCTTGCAGGAAGCAAAAGTATTATATGTCATCTTTTTGAAGTGCCCTACTACAACAAAGAGCATAAAGAATTAGATCAATGCTATTGAAATGCATATCACTAATGTGGTTATAACTTATGATCCTATGCAGAATAATGATGGTGCAATAAGGGCACAAGTGGAGAGTCTACACTCCCAAATACAAAACCTACAAGACCAAAGGGAGTAGTTTATGGGTCAGGTAAATCAGTTAAGAGAAGTAGTGAGCCTAAGGTTGGCTTCACTCACTGGACTTCTGGTGGAGGCTAATAGTGTAATTCAGAAATACCATGCACCATCTTCTTTGGTGAAAGTAGAAGACACATATGTGTAGTTCCCTGATCACAACAAAGAAACAATAGCACATAGCTTGATCCATCTCAAGAAAATTTACAAGAACATCCTTCCATCCAGTTGAGTTGTGTTTAATTTTAAATGTAAGATATCTTTCCTTGTTTATGTTGTGTATATATGTGGATTAGAAAAATCTATAGATAAGAAGATATTACCTTTTTGTTGATGAAGTAACTAGACTTCATCCCATAGAGAGTAAAAGTTGTATAGAATAAGGGGGAGTCGATAAGTTTTGTATGAATAGTTTCCCTTTGCCCTTGATGTCAAAGGGGGAAAGAGTGTGCATCAAAGGGGGAGTGTTTGTGCACATCAGTTGGTTTTTCCATAAATGAAAAAGGGAGAGATTAGTGTAGCTTGATAAGCTTGATTGTCATTGATGTCAAAATTATGATTAAGTGTGTGTATTTTTTGTATATTGTTAGTATGTAGAGATGTCCAATTGTGCAAGTAGGCATTGTAGTATTCTAAAATACTAAGAGCCAGCTTGATGTCTTAGTATGATGCAGAGGTGGGTGCACATGTCTTGATGTGTTTTCAAGATGCCTACAATGATATTTTGTCGGTTTGGTGTACCACACTCAGTGACAAGTTGCAAAAGGTTTTTTTGAGGCATTCACAGTATATACTCTAAGGCAAAGACATAGTATTTTGGTTTGCATCCTTTAACACTACAAGATTTAGTCTTGTGGTTCAGAAGTTAAGTTGATGGAGATGTGAAGGTATTATATTCAAATTTTCATGTCAATAATCCCTCCGTAGAGAAAGTTATAAATTATAGAGTAGCAGACTGTGTTGGAGTAGTACAAAGTAGTTCAGGAGACTTGTTGGAATGCTTTTCATTCCTCCAAATGGGAAGTTTTGGCCAAGAAATTTTGAAGACATACTTAGTGATGTCTAAAGTGTGTGATATTAAAGTTTCAAGTGATCTTGTAACAACCACCTCCTTCTAAAAACAATTTACTTAGTTTTTGTTGATGAGTGTTTTTTGCACTGCATAACATAGATAAAACACAAGTGTTATATCTCTCTTGAAAGGTAACTCTCAACAAAAAAACTTCAAAAAATGACCCCAAGGTTCTGGATGACAGGTCTTGACTTGAAAAAACAACTCAGTAGTTAATGTGATTTGTTGGTATCACAAGGGGCATTTATGGTTCAACAAAGACTGGAAGCAAGGGCTTCATATGATCTACAAACTAGTAGAACCCTGACTATATTTCTAGATCTAAAATCTAAAAATGATTTTATCATCAAATGTGGCAATGTGGTGATGTTAGTTCAATTATAAACTAACCCAAAGAAAGATCAAAAGATATAGGGTTGAGAGAGAGATCCCAATCTAACACCTAAGATCAATTATAATAATGGCCAATGTTGCAAAATGACAAATCCCCATCAGAACCTATTCCTTCTTAGCCAAGATCAAATCTACAATGCCAGAAAAATGGTGCAATCTTCAAAGGAAAGTGAAATATTTTTAGACCATGAATAGTCATTCATACACCCAATTACTGGCATGACATGAATAAACACTCACAATTGAACTATTGCAATAATTGGCTCAAAGTAACCATGCACTATAATTTACAAATGAATTGAAACTAATATTTGAGAATAAGAAGCAAGACACCATGATAAAACTTTCAAACTTAACACAAAAATTCACCAAGTCAATGATCTAATTGTATTAATTTCTCCAACATTTTCTTAACAATTTATAGTTCTCTCCTCTCCTAAAACTAACTAACTCTCTTTGTTACTGTTCTACTCTACCACCTCCTTACAAAATGAGTAGGAATATACCTTTTATAGATATTACATTATAAATTAATGGCTAGGAATAAATCCAATTCAAGGGCCCAGATTACATTTGCATTGAATATTTGGAGTACATTGAATTTTTGGCACACATGCCCCATTTGCATCCAATTAGATAATTTGGTTACAAATTTGATCCAAAGAGAAGCAAACATCCCCTCCTTTATCCTGACAAATAAACCCCCTTTTTGGAGAAATTAAAACCTCCTTAATTTTCCCCTTTAAAATACTTTTCTAACTGGTAGAAATGAACTCTCATGTAGATTTTCATTAAATATTGATATTTTCCATTAAATTTTAATTTAAAATCTCCTTGATAGTGAATAAGGCCTTGCACAAATCCATATGTGGGTTCATTCATTTACTCCCTTAATTAAATTACAACTCCCTCCAACACATGGCACGGTTTCATATGTTTGTCCTTTAATGAACTGATCCTTTATCCCTCCAAGCACTTGTGTCATAAAATATCATAATTTAAGCCTCCATAAATGATAAATTTTCCTTATTTAAAATATCAATATTTATCAATTTATAGTCCATCAGGAAAATCAATTTCCCTTATTTAAGCACTTGTGTCCTAAGAAGCACTTGCGTCATAAAATATCATAATTTAAGCCTCCGGAAATGATAAACTTCCCTTATTTAAAATGACAATATTTATCAATTTATAGTCCATCAGGAAAATTTCATTTTAAAAAAAAATCTATTTCAGGAAAATTTATTTTTAGAGAAATATTTCTATTTTGGGAAAATTTCCATTTTTGGAAATATTTATATTTTGAGAAAATTTCCATTTCGGAAAAAAATTGACTTTTGAGGGTTGAAGGCTTGATGGCGTCGGAGAGATGAAATCCTGTAGTAGAATTTTCGTAGTTCACTTTTGAGGGGATTGAACATTTGCAGGCCAAAGTAAAGCAGAAGTTGCTGAACATGGCGTCAGTGAGTGAAATTTTTGCTTTTGAGGGAATTAGACCACTATAGGCCGAAGAAATGTGGAAGCTAGAGAGATGCAAGCTCAAGCAATGCAGAATCCAATGAGCATGACGCCAGTGAATGAAATTTTTCTTTTGAGGGAATTGGACCACTGCCAACTGGAGCAATCCAAAACTCGGAGAGATGCAAGCTAGAGCAATGTGAAAGTCAATTGGCATGGTGCCAGTGAGTGAATTTTTTTCTTTTAAGGGAATTGGACCATTATAGGCCAAAGCAATACATAAGCTAGAGAGATGCGGGGCAGATTAATGCGAAAATTGGTGAGCACGACGTCGCTGAGTGAAATTTTTTCTTTTGAGGGAATTGGACCACTGCGGGCCGGAGCAATGCGAAAGCCAGTGAGCATGACATTGGAGAGACAAAATCTTGCCAATAGAATCTCACAACCAAAAACCCTCAAAATCAAAAATCCCTCATTTTCTCAGAAAACTTAAGGGGATCAAAATTTTAAAACTAACCCAAGCAAAGGGTGAAACGATGAAATTGTGGGGATGGAGCATGATGGCACCAAAATACTAGATTTCCACTTTTTTGGAAATTACCTTTGCAGGGATGGGCTTTATGAAAGCCGAACGACCTGACACCAGAAGACTAGATTTCCACTTTTGTGGAAATTGGACCCTTGCGGGGATGGACTTTACGAAAGCCGAATGACATGATGTTGGTTGAATTGAATTCCCATAAGTATTTTCCGCAAAGGGAAAAAATGCTTAACTTTTCAATGCAACTTCAAATAGTCATGCAAAAATGGGTGCAAGAAAAGATCAAAGAATTTTAGAGCTCCAAGTTAAACTCATTAAGCCATTAGGGTATGGAATCTCACAGCAGAATTTTCGTAGGCAAACACTTTGTGAAAATCTGAAAATACGAAGAAAGGAACTTAGCTGGCTTGATGACTTATGGCACCATGAGACTGAATCTCCACAAACATAATCCTACAATCATGAGAATAACTACAAAACCTTAATGCAAAACATAACCATTACCCCAAAGAGAAAAACCTTACAAATCTACCATACAAACCTCCCTCAAAAGCAAAGACGAAAACTAAAAAGGAAAAGCAAGAATGATCAACTGAAGAAGGTGAAACAAAAAGGGGGTCCTTGCTTTCAGTGGGGTGTGTGTGCAAAATGCACAAAAAATGGTGGCTTTTCTAAGGAAATTCTCTAGAGTATTTCAATGAAAAATAGGAATCACGACCCTAGAATCTCTAGTTATGGTCTCCAAACTAGGTCAAACAAATTGAAACACCTAGTCAAAGAATCAAATTCACTAGTTAATTTGATCTTTCATATGCTAAAAATCCAAGTGTGTGCAAATGTATTAATTTCCCTCCTTAAGTGAATACAAGATCCTATTCTCCATTGTGTTAAGTTGTGTGAATGATTCTACTTCAAAAGCAACCTTGACATTGCCTCATTTCTATTCAGGTGTTTATAGCCCCGACAAGGTTATCACTATGATTCTCTCAAACATAGATCTACTACCAGCCAGGAATCTATAGCCCTAGTAGATTTATTTGAATCCTCCTAAAAGTTGAATTTCTTTTGATTGCTTATAGTTTTCTCTTTTTCATGTTTCTTTCGATTCTTTTCTTTTCTTTTCTTTTCTTTTCTTTTCTTTTCTTTTTATTTTCATTTTTCAACTTTCAGGCAGTGAAGCTTGCACTCTGGGTTGAGAACCATAGTGGCACTGAAGTAGAAACAAGATTTTTCACTCAACACAACTTCACAAAGAAACCCATAGAAACCCTAGAACCCTTAAAATATGTGAAAGATGCATGATTTGATGATATTTCAAGTTAGATCAAACCAATGACTCATCTCCCCTAAATCAATGTCCAAATTATTCGACACTAATAGGAGACCATCACCATCCATTCACAAAAAACATGATTAAATTTTCTCAAAGGAACATTCAGAACATTCCCATATAATTAAATTATTGGTATGCCCATAAAAACATCCCCAAAAGAGAATAAGAGGACCCTAGACCAGATCGCTAAAAGCACACAAAAAGTCGAACCTAAACTAACCAAAGTAGAAAAGAAAAGAAAAAGAAAACTAAATTTATTCAAATCAATCTATATACAAAGAGACCCCAAATGAAGCATATTCAGACCAGGCAAACTAGCAGCCACCCCTATACAACTTCTTAATGCATGCACAAGTAATAGGGAAATGGTTACAGTCCTAATCAATGCAAATTCATCCTTGTATTCAGAAAGATAAGTCTCAATTTTGCACATCTCAAATTCAATGACCCAATCAAGAAAAACCAGTAATTGAGGAAATTCACTAGGACTGTGGTCAATCCATAAACAAGTTTTACCCCCTATGTCCCCATAATCAAAATGGTAAGTTTAATTATGGAAAAGAGTGAGGAAAGACATAACTTGGATGTTTCCTTACATAGGCAGTGATACTTGACTGTTCAAAACATGTATGTCATTTGAAATTGCATCCTCAACTTTAGGAGAACATAATTGGTGGCATAACATGCCCCTTACATTGCAAATTTGTGAATCACAATCAAATTCATCATACAAAATACCATGTAAAGGATTGAAATTTTAATTTTCATGGAGCATTTTACTTGATTCTATAGTTGCATAAGGCTAGTATGACAAATCTGCAAGCATGTCATCAAGATTATCCTTGTGATCAACAACCTCAAATGGATGTCCCTATGGTAGATCTGTAACAATGTGTCGACCATCCATATTCTGCATATTTATTTGATCATTTTCCTCAAAAGGAATTATGATATCCTCCTTAATTTCTTGCATGATAACCTTATTTTGATGAGAGTCTGTATTATAAAAACATGACATGCATGACTTTATCTTGCTAAAACCATTTGAGTCTAATAGAATGTCATGATAAAGTAGGGAAGAAAACATTATTGGGTGAATATTTTGTAATCACTTAATTAATTGCCAAATGGTGATTTCAACCATAGCTATGATGAGATTTAAATCTCACCTCTCAAAAAGGGGAGGCTCCCTTCTTACTTCTCACTAAAACAACTAGTAACTAACCTATATTATGTACACTATATTTATCCATTGGTGTTATATTCATCATTTTCTTTTTTATCAAAAAATATGTTTTCTCCTTACAACAACTACAATGATATTTTGTGACTATTAAATGACTAATTCACTTCCAAGTACTAATATGAGTAGTAATAACCAATATCCAACTTGACTAAATGAAAGAGTAATCAAAGTGATACCAGTGAGTTTCATAGATAGAAAACCCACAAAATCTCAAAGAATTTTGTTGTTTCCAATGATGATTCTTAAAGATAAAGAGTGAAGCATGTTGCAGCTCAAAGGCTCCAACATACACCACCAAAAGATCCACAAAACATAGAAAATAACCTCCAACCTAAAGTCTTCAAATTATTAGCAAAGTTCACACACTAAAACATAAACTCCAAATATAATAAATTGTAGCACAAAGACTATCAAGTTCAGATTTGAATTCCCTTTCAAATATATGATATTACAACAATCAATCAATTTCAAGAAAATTTAGTGAAAAGGACATAAGAAGAATTTGACACATAACAAAGAAGATCCAAAACAAAGGTTGGATGCAAAATTTATCTCTTTTATTGACTAAAATTTGATATGCACATTAAACACAAAGTATCAATATGTTTCTCAAATGGGTAGCACTTCGCTTCAAAAGATAAACGGTCCTTAATACAAAGAAACCCCCTCATATATATAGAGGAGAGTCGAGAGCTAATCTAGGAAAGCTTTAACTAAATTGACTTATTCAACAATAGATTCTAATTTGATTTAGGAATTCTATGTTTTTACATGTAATTACATATGCATAAAAGACATGTAAAATTTCATCAAATAATTACATAAAGAAAAATGCTAAAAATAAATTAAGTCTGAAAAGGCACGTTCCTTCATTCTTCCCTTCTCTATGAAGTCTTCATATTTCTTCAATGCTGCTTGGACTTCTGATTCATCAAGTCCTGAGGTATGTCTAGAGATAGCAAGTACTCGTGTGATAGAGTCCTTGATGGTGATGCAAGATTGTTTGTGCCTTTGTAACACTACTTTAAGGTTATCCAATGTGAGTTGAAGTTCTACCAATGTGTCGATAGAAGCTACTAAAAAACCTTCATCTTCAAATTGTTTTTGCATCAATGATGTAAATTCTTGGATAATCAATTGGCAAGGCAACTCTTTGATTTTGGTAATAAGGTTTGAAACTCTATCTTCACCAACCTCTTGAGCCTCTTGTAAACCTCCTATAAATCCTTCATTAGATCACTAATGATACTTATCTTATGGTTCATTGTTTCCTTTATATCAATGAACATATCTTGACTGGGACTTATCCCAATCTCCACTAGCACATTGAGCTTGAGTTCTTTCATCTTCATACAAGCCTCGAGACTTGTTTCCATTTCCTATTGACTCTGAGCAAGTATGTCAATGGTTTTACTTAGTTCACCTTTTACACTTTCCATATTTTAAATCCTTTCCACAAAAGATCTCAGTAGTTGTGTTCCTTGAGCCAACATCTTGGCAATCCTTTCTTCAACTACCATGCCCCATACATGTGTTCTATTAGCCTTTTGAATAATAAGATCCTCAATACTTGTAGCTACTAGCTCAATAGACTCAAATGTTTGAGTAATCTTCTGTAGTATGAAGGTAAGTTGTTCAACCTTAGAATTATATTGATCTTTGATTCTCTTCTTTTAATCATACTTCTCAATGAGAGAAGCCAATGTTGATTGTGCATCTTCTTTTGCACTCTCATGAGTCCTCTTACCCAACTCAACCCTTGTGATAGAATATTCAAACAAGTCAATATCTTTTGTTGATTTACCTAGAGGGTGTGCAACTTCAACATATTTATTAGCTTCTTTGTCCACTAGTACCTTTGAAAGAGTATTTGGATTTTTTGTAGATTTAGCCTTCACTGACACCAACTAATGAAAATCAAAGTCTTCTGGAGAGACGACTTGCTTCTTTCTCTTTGGAGTATATGATTACAAACAAGGAGGAAGAGGAGAAGAAATTTCTCCAAGACCTGTCATTGTGATCTAAGTAGCTGTTGTACCTACAATGGTGGTAGTCACAAGTGGTGGAGTGTCAATTTGAACAGCTTTAGGCATCTCCACACTTGGCACATTTTGTGTATTTTCAGCCATAAATTTATCTAGCTCAAATTGAGTAGATATATCAAATGAAGGGGAAGACATACTTGGAAAATTTGGTAAGGAGCCAAAAATATTCTCAAAAATATTCCTTAGACTATCAAAAATTGACCCCAAAGTTGGGGATGAATGAATTGATTGGATTAAAATGGTAGGGGAAATAACTGTGGCAGCAACAATAGTGGTAGAGGGAACATGTTGTTCAATTGAAACAGTAGGAGGAGTTGGAGTAGGCATGGTACCAATGATAGGGGAAGAAGAAATAGGGGAGTCTTTTGGAGCTTCTCATGTGGAGACTCATGTACTTCTTCATCTTGAGCTTCCTCTCCTTGTTCTTCATCTTGAGTTGATACTTCCTCCATGATAGTAGATGGCCCTTCTGTACTTTTCCTTTTTGATTTTAGGCTTTGAGGTTTTAATTGTTCTTGGTGCATCACCTTTGTTCTTTGTTATGATTTATGCTCTTTTCTTGGCATTTTCCTTAGTTTCTTCTCCCTTATATCCAATGTTAAAATTCATCAATCTTATGTCCCTTTCTTGTAACCAAACATTAGTGTTAGCAAGGATGAGTTGGAATATTTCTTTGATAGAAGTCACTTCCTTCTTTGTCCATTGAATGGAAGGAAAAGGGGTTTCAACAATATTATTTCTATCATATGTTGGATCTAGGATGTCATCTTTATCCTCCATGTCCTCTATAATTTATGAAATATTTAGATTCACAATCTATTCCAAAGTAATCCAAAAATAATCCAGCTTCCTTATGCCCTCCTTAGTCCTGCAATCTATCCATATGTCTTCCACTCTATGTACATGAGTGTGGCTCTTTTTTATTTTTCCTTTCATACCTCTGAAATAAAAATCAAGTATCCTTCTATATGTTTTCATTGTGACCCACTGCATCTCTGATTCCATAGCTTTAGCATTGGGAGATGAAGTTATGGAGTACTTGCCTATCGTGAGAGGAAACTTAAATCCTAGCTTATGTAATTCAACTTGTCTGCTATATACTGCCATGATCTATCTACACAACTCCATGAGAATTATATTATCACTTGGATATCTAGGAGGCATTTATGGATATCCAATGAAGAAACCAACTCGAATGTACGTGAAGGTAGGAAATTGTAGGAATATGCAACCAAACCTATTGACCATTGTTCATGCTTCATTTGAGACTCTCTTCTTTTCAAGTTCTCTATCAAACATGTAGAGGTAAGGAGCAAAGAAAGTGTCATTAACCCTCCTAAAGTGATCAATACTTCATTTCAAGGTCAATTGTGAATAATATCGATAGACTGGAACATGCCTCCTATCACCCTCTCAAGACAAACCTGGAAAGTTCCTCATTGACACGACAACATAAACCAAGTATGAGGTCATATAGAATCTCAAAGAGGTGGGCACCTTGATGAGTTGATCTTGAATTGCATCATTGATCTCTTGGCTCCAAAATATCTATTGTTTCCTCTTCCTTGTGACATAAATGTACAATTACATCCACTCTTGAAAAGTAGTTCTCTAAGAGGTAGGCAATCCCTTTACCCTATTGAGAAGGGTAATTAGGTCATTTACTTCCTCAATGAAGTCACTCTGAGGAAAGCTCTTAGGCCATCTTAAAAGACTAGGCCTTGGGTCCTTTAACGATCTTGTATTAATTTCCTTCCTACAATAGTCTAGATCCTTATCATAATGAGCTTGGGCATCCTCAATGGTAAGATCCGCATACAAATTAATGCTTGGACACTGAAAGATCTTGTCGAAGAATTTTGTATCTAGTTTGATGATCGCACTTCCATTAGGATCCCTAACACTTCTAGATTCTCTATGATAATGGGATACCATAGCTAGAACAAACTTAGGATTGTGTGTCGCTACTAGAAACACAACCACCAACTAAATACTGCTTTCTACCACACACACCATGTCTGGATCTAAAGGTCGCTTCTTCATTCTCTCCACAAATTCAGACATGTCAACATGTCTTATTTTTGTGTCCTTTTTATCTCATCAATGTTTGAAGAAATAGAGGTCATTGCAAAGAACCCTTGGTATTTGTACTTCATAGATTTTTTTCTTGGAGATGGATCCAAATTATGGAGCAGTTGTGTAGAGAGTGAAATGATAGCACCCTTTCAAGAATTCAAGCACAAATGCCTAAAACAACATATAAGGACAACTGCAGAAAGATGTTCATATTTTCTAGTATTAGAGAAAATCAAGATTTTATGCATTGGTGGGAAAAAATTGAGCTTCTACATGTGCTTTGATAGTTTAGGTGTAATGGTGCTAAAAAACTGAGCTAATGCATGGGGTAAAACTACCAAGTTCAAATACGGGAAAAAATGCGCTCTTACATGAAGTTTCAATTTTGGATGCAATAGCAAAAAAAATTTGCACTCCTACATGAGGTAGAGCATAAATGATTTAAGGGCGAGAAAAATATCGCCACTATATATGGGGTAAAATTAAAAAGTGTATAAGTGGGAAAAAATTCTACCACTACATCAAAATACATGTTGACAAGTGTATATGCAGACAAAAATACCACCTTGACATGTATAAATTTAGGCAAAAGGATTGCAAGTCAAGTTTTAAAACCCGACCTACATTTGGAGTAATATTTATTTGGTCGAACGTGTGTTGGTTGGGGTTTAAACCCTGACCAACATGGAAGGTCATGTTTACACATGCATCATTGGTAAAATTATCCATCATTACATGTGAGTTGGTTGATTATATGTTGGTATGCAAGGCAGGGAAAAATCTTCGACTTGCACCTCGATGCGAAGGTGTTTTATATGCGGTGGAAGGTTTAAACCCCACAATACATATAAGTGAGTGATGCTTAAAAGTATGTATCATAGGTTTTAAACCCCATGATACATATGCATCATCAATCTGTGTGGTGTGGGGTTTAAAATCCACAATACACATGAGACATTGTAGAGTGTAAAATGGTAGATAAATCTCATGTAGGGTTTGATACTCATGTGAGAAATGACACGTTTTTCATGACATGCGGGGTTTAACCCCAAGGTGTGGGACATGATTATCCTATGATGATTGCATGATAAACCCTAAACAAGTTAACACCGAAGCTTGGGCACAAAAATGGGTGAGCAAACAAAATATAAATCTAAATGACAAATTCCTAAGAAACAAAAGAAAGAACAGATCTAAAAACACATACCATCTAGAACCCTTAACAATATTATAACTTGAAAGAAAATAAAACAAAAACAAAAAAAAATATAAATTAAGAAGACTTGGACATACCTAGAAAAATGATGAAAAACCCTAACCAAAACCACTCAAAAACATCAAGAAATCTAAAGAGGAGTTTGACAACGGAGAAAACGAGCAAAAAGACGTCTTAGATGATCAACACAAATGGTAAAAATGAAATTAAAATGGATTAAAATTGATTTAAAACCAATATAAACTTGCATTAAAACTACCATTAATATAACTCGTGTGATGATCAGAGTGTAATGGTGTCGAAATTCAACACTATTACACATGTAAATGTAGCTACCAAAATACACGAGGGCGCTGAAATTTATCGCTACTACATATGTAGGAAAAAAAACTAACTCTAAAGAGTGAACTTTTTGTAATTTAAAACCTTTCGCAATTTTTCAAAAGGTGAAGAGTTAAATTATCGAAATGAATTTTTGAGGGCTTGGACCATGCATGAGGGCAAGTAATATTTGCTTTGTTTTGCATGCTTAGAGGGCGTGAGTTATGAAATAGACAAATGGTTATCCCATGAAGTGAGTGCATCTGAATTCAAGGATAACAAACTCCCTGTTGCAGCTGCTAAGATGCCCTCCTTGTGAACTTCCTCTTCTTGCAGTTCATGTGTGAATACTTGATGAGATTTATCAACAAGATTCTCAGAATCCTCATGTTGTTGTACATCAGGATATTCATCTATTGGTTATTTCCTCATGTTCATCACTACTGCATGAGGCAACAATATCCATTTTCTCATGTAGGATCTCAACTGTTGTGACATCCCGAGACTCAAGTAATATAAGTCTATTGTTACTAATTTTTGAGACATTCACTTGTCCTATGTCATCATAATTTAGTAGCTTATTGTTGAACTGAAGAAACTCAAAAATCATATCTTCTATATTAAGAGGATTGAATTATTTTATTGTTGATCTAGGATATTCTTCAGGGTATATATCATGATGTTGATCCTCAAGCATATGAAAGTTATTGTGAAAAAGGAAGAACTCTTTATTTCTAACATATGGCTAAATCATTAGATTTGTTGTATCATCATTTGGGTTGCATTGTTCCTTCTATATTGTTGTACCCCAAAATTTTCTTGTGAATTACACTCAACTAAGCAACAACTTGATTCATGTCCTTCCACTTCCAGTGCATTTTCTACAATGATAGTATGGAACTCAATGTTAGAGTGCTCTGACAATTCCACTTGTTCTTTAATTTGTTTGATCACTACTTGGAAAAGTGCATGTGTAAACTCCGAGTGTGCTAAATCATGTATCTGACACCAACTTGGTAACAAAAGTTCTTCCAAATGTGTCTTGTATCATAGATCTGACCAATATTTCATGAGCCTTGTAGTAAACTAATCATGTCTCATCAGTATTGAGTCTTCATCAGTCATAGAGGAAATCTAATTGATAGCTTCCTCCTCTTGTGGCTGATTCAAACTAGTTGCATCTTGTATTTCATATGTTTGACCATCTTCCACATGGATAACATCTCTTATTTTAAATTCCACTATGGTTGGGCATTCATCATTATTTTTTGTTGTCCTAAGTATTTCAGCTTCTTCCTTCTTGTCTTCATCATTATTGGTAGTTGTTACAGTACTTACTATTCCATAATTTTTTGATTCAGCCTCTGTATGTGCAATGAAATCTCTCATGTGTTCACTTGGTTCAATGTATGTAGGCTTATTTTTAGATGATTCCTCTTTACAGGTGTTTTTCTATTCCATCGAAACCAAACTACTTTTGGTTTGATTGATTATGTCTTCACAGGAAGGACAAGTAAACTCTGAGTGGGGTGTATTATGCACCCTACACTAATTGGACAAAATTATATCTTCCAAGAATAGCCCATTCTCATTACTCAACAGATCCTTGACCAATCCTTTGAAGGCTTCAACTGTAACATCAACAATTTCTTCCAACTCTACAAGAGCCAGTGGTTTACGCACTTCACAAAAGAAGATTCTCCCCTACAAAGCCATCTCCATATGATCCAAAAGGGTCAAACAATTTAGCTCATTGTGTCTAGAGGTATTATGAATTCTACACTTGTCTAATAATGCAAAATGATGCAAATTATAAGGGTACAACCACCTATTCAAATCCTCCTGAAGCTAAGAAATGTCATTTTGGGGGCTATCATTACAACAGGAAATATGCCATTACTGCCCTTCCATCTCAACTCAGATTTTTGTTTTCAAATTTTTTGATTTTTTTTTTCATATAGAGAGATCTATCATATCTCAGATTGGTAAATGAAGGCTCATTCAACTTCCAACTTTGTTGTTTCATCCCTCCTTCTAATACAAATTTTGTAAATGATTTTTTTTGCACTACACAACACAAATAAAACACAAGTGTTCTATATCTCTTGAAAGGTAACTCTCCATAGAAAAAAAATCAGAAAATAACCCCAAGGTTTTGGATGTCAAGTCTTGACTTGCAAAAACAACTCAGTAGTTGATGTGATTTGTTGGTATCATAAGGGGGGTTCAATAGATATTGGAAGCAAGGGTTTCATAAGATCTAAAAACTAGTACAACCTTGACTGTATTTCTAGAATTGAAATCTGAAAATGATTTTATCATCAAATGTGGCAATATGGTGATGTTAGTTCAATTATAAACTAACCAAAATAAATATAAAAATATATGGGGTTGAGAGAGAGATCCTAATCTACCACCTAAGATCAATTGTAATAACATTTGGCTAATGCTGTAGACTGACAAATCCCCATCAGAACCTATTCTTTCTTAGCCAAGATCAAATCTACAATGCCATAGAAATGGTGCAATATTCAAAGAAAAGTGATATTTCCATACCATGAACAGTCATTCCTACACCCAATTATTGGATTGACATGAATAAATTCTCACAATTGAATTATTGCAATAATTGGCTCAAACTAACCATGCACTGTGATTTTCAATCAACAAATCCCAAATGGTATGAGCAGTAGATTCATCAAACATCTTTAACATTTCACCATCATTAAAAATGAGCTAAAACTAATATTTGAGAATAATAAATAAGAAAACATAACACTTTAAAACTTAACACAAAAATTCACCAAGTCAATGATCTAACTGTATTAATTTCTCCAACATTTGCTTAACAAATTCTAGTTCTCTCCTCTCCTAAAACTAACTAACTCTCCTTTTTACTATTCTACTCTACCACCTTAAAAAATGAGCAGGCATAGTCCTTTTATAGATATTACATTACAAATCAATGGCCAGGATTAAACCCAATTCAAGGGCCTAGATTATATTTGCATTGAATATTTGGAGTACATTGAATTTTTGGCACACATGCCCCATTTGTATCCAATCAGATAATTTGGTTACAAATTTGATCTAAACTAGAAACAAACATCCCCTCCTCGATCCTAACAAATAAACCCCCTTTTTAAAGAAACTAAAACAACCTCCTTAGTTGTCCCCTTTTAAATACTTTTCTAGTTGGCAAAGACAGACTCTCATGCAAGTTTGCATTAAATATTGATATTTGTCATTTAATTTCAGTTAAAATCTCCTTGATAGTGAATAAGTCTTTGCAAAAATCCATATGTAGGTTCATTTGTTTATTTCCCCCTTAATTAAATTGTAGCTCCCTACAACACATGACATGGCTTCATATGCCTGCCCTTTAATGAATTGATCCTTTATCCCTCCAAGCATCCTGAGAAGCACCTGTGTCATAAAATATCATTATTTAAGCCTCTAGAAATGATAAATTTCCCTTATTTAAATTATTAAAATTTATCAATTTATAGTCTATCAAGAAAATTTCATTTTTCAAAAAACTTTCCATTTTAGGAATTTTTCATTTCGAGAAATATTTCTATTTTAGGAAATTTCTTTTTTGGGAAAATTTTCATTTTTGCGAAATTTTCTATTTTAGGAAAATTTGACTTTTGAGGGTTGGATTCTTGACGATACTGGAGAGATGGAATCTCGTAGTGGAATTTATGCAGTTCACTTTTGAGGGGATTGAATGTTTGTGGGTCAGAGTAAAGCGGAAGCCAGTGAGCATGACGTCGGTGAGTAAAATTTCCACTTTTGAGGGAATTGGACCACTACGGGCCGGAGAAATGTGGAATCCGAAGAGATACAGGCCAGAGCAATGCGGAAGCCGAAGAGATGCGGGCCGAAGCAATGCAGAATTTGGTGAGCACAGTGCCAGTGAATGAAATTTTTTCTTTTGAGGGAATTGGACCACTACGGGCCAAAGCAATGTGGAAGCTGGAGAGATGCAGGCCAAAGCAATGTGAAAGCTGATGAGCATGGTGCCGGTGAGTGAAATTTATATTTTTGAGGGAATTGGACCACTATAGGTTGGAGCAATGCAAAAGCCAGATAGATGTGGGTCGGAGCAATGCGAAAGTCGATGAGCACAACATCGGTGAGTGAAATTTCCACTTTTGAGGGAATTGGACCACTACATTCAGGAGCAATGCAGAAGCTGGTGAGCATGGAATTGGAGAGATAGAATCCCACCAACGAAAACCTACTACCAAAAACCCTCAAAATCAAAACTCCCTCAATTTCTCAAAAAACTTAAGGGGATCAAAATTTCAAAACTAACCCAAGAAAAGGGAAAAAAGATGAAATTGCAGGGGTGGAGCATGATGGCGCCGAAAGAATAGATTTAAAATTTTGCTAAAATTGGACCCTTGCAGGGATGAAATTTGAGAAAGCTAGATGACTTGACACCGGAAGACTAGATTTCCACTTTTGCAAAAATTGGACCCTTGTGGGGATAGACTTTGTCGAAGCCAGACGACCTGACATTGATCGAATGGAATTTCGTGAGTGGAATTCTGCAATAGAATTCTCGCAAGGATTTTCCACAAAAGGAAAAAATGCTTCTGAACTTTTCAATGCAACTTCAAATAGTCATATGGAAATGTGTGCAAGTGAAGATGAAAGACTTTTAGGACTCCAATTTAAACTCATTAGGCCATTGGGTATGGAATCCCACAACGAGATTTCTATAGGCGAATGCTTTGTGAAAATATGGAGAAAGAAACTTAGTGAGCTTGACAAGTTATGGCACCATGAGACCAGATCTCCACAAACAATCCCACAATCATGAGAATGACCCAAGAACCTTAATGAAAAACATAACCATTACCCCAAAGAGAAAAACCTTGCAAATCTACCATATAGACCTCCCTCAAAAGCAAAGGCAAATCAAGAATGATTGAATGGAGAAGGGGAAACAAAAAGGGGGTCCCTACTTTCAATAAGGTGTGTGTGAAAAATGCACAGCAATTTTATTTACCATGAAATCAAAAAATTAGGATCATGAGTAAAATGAGATATATAAATTTTTTCTTTTCAATAACGGAATATGCAACTGCATAACTAAAAATATAAACATTTCATAACATCTTATCTTGCTTTTCAAATTGAAAAGAATAATCAATTTTTTTCTATTAAATTTCAACATAAATAATATCAATTGAATAAGAGCTTGAATTATACAGAAAAACAACTTTCAAGATGAAAATACAATTTGTGAGAAAGACAAATAGCACCAAGAAGTTTCAATGTCTTAAACAACAAAAGAGAAAGCTTCCAGATAATCACTGGATCAACAAATATTGGATGTTCCATGTCTGACCATTACTTGCAGGGAATTTCAAAACAATAAATTAGCATAAAGGTATAAGGTCAGAGATCCCATTTCTAGATACTTTCTATCTTCCAAGACTCGGCATGTCATCTGCAATATGGAGAGCATCACCCAAGTCCTAAATACCTCCAACCATGGACCAATAGTCCCCCACACACCTTCCTAACTGGAAGTGGCCCTTCCCTTCAACGAATGGCATAGTTAAGAACCCTCTTAGTTTTTCCATCTGAGCTTTGGTTTTATGCCCTACTTAACCAATTCTTTCAAACAACTATGGATACCTTCCAACTATGTATGGCAACTTTGATTAGTTAAGAAAATTTGGGTCATAGTGAACTGACAAGTGCATACAAAGACTAATGCACTCACTTTGGCCAAAGTATTTGAACTAAGTTCAACCACTGCTTTGAGTGGACTCATTCATTCACCCACCTCTACTCAACTTGGAGAACAATATCTGACCTAAGGTTAACTTGGACTAACTGTTCAACCAATGAATAATCATAAGGAAAGCTTTTACTCTACACACATTGACTTTCTAGTCATAACTCGATTGAGCTGGTTTTAATTTTATACTTGCTTCAAGCTCTCGAGTTACTCTATATAACTTCTTGGGTCTTGGCAATTGTCACTATTTCGAAGCTTACCAAACTTAAGAGAGTAACTGCTCTCAAAATTAGACCTTGATATTCTTGACAACAAAAGAAGATAACTTGAACTATCTAGTCATATTGTAGTATAAGGACATCGTATAAAAATACCCCATCTAGATGTTTTCCATTAAAACATAACTCATGGTTGGGTTTAACCATTCAAGCCAAATGGTAAGGTTTTTCATTTCAAGAATCCATCTAAAATAACATAACACTCATCAAGAAGTCGATGAATGAAAACAAATATTAACTACATGCTACACCGGGTAGGTATTCTTTACATACTACACCAGGTAGGTATTCTTATTCAAAAACTATCACTTAACCGTTCTTTAAACCTTTCTTTCAATTCTTTGTTCTTAGCCATATAATCTTTAGTACAATATCAAGAAAGAAGACCCAGTTCAATATTTTTCTTAATATAGGTTATTAAATGAACTTTATTTTCAAACTTCTTGCATTCATTACAAAGCTTACGATTTGGGTAGGAAAGAAAAGTAATTCCCCTTGTAAGATTAAAGAGAGTCTCTCATTAATTAGTAACAAAGTCAGAGAGTCTTTTGCATCCAAAGCTTGCAAAAGAGGATTTAAAAATGAGGAAAAACCCTTATAGATTTAAGAAACCATTGAATCCAAAGAAAACTATTTCAGCAAGAAGGATTCAAAATAAGATATGAAACTTGCACAAACAAAGATAAAGCCAAGACTGCCTCAATACAAACTCATTAAACCATTACCATTCCTTTCTTTACAAAGAAATATTCTATCTCTACTAGAAAGAAAAATGGGTAAACTACATGTTGCACACTAGCTCAAGATTTTTCTAAGGATAATGTCCATGCTCAGCCCAGTCACAACCAAATGAAGAGTCTTTAATTTTTTTTTCCCACTATTAATAAAATCTATGGCAAGGTAGGAAGCAACAAAACCTTCCATGCCAATAACTAGCTATCCTTCACTTCAGTCTTGCTTAGAAAAACCACGACAATCTCTTTCTTGTTTCTTTCTTAGAAAAGATGAAACTAAAACCAAAGATAATGCTCACTCATCAAGTTGAAAAGCCTTTTATATTAACCCCCACATTCACTCTTATTCTATCTTGGTGGATAGGTACACCAAAACTAGAGTTTGTGGAACAAGTAACTGGATTTATTTTAGTTATAGCGCAAAGATCTTACCCAAAGTTTTTTACCTGATTCTCAAATCTCACAACCTCTCTAATGCAAGAAATGGTTACCAAATCGGTTGAAGATATACATAAATATATTTACCGTCCCCCTACCCCCCCCCAAAAGATCATCTATGACCTACCCACACTTTATTCAATTTTTAACAGTTAAAATAAGTGATTGACAATGCTATATTCATGTGGTAGAAGCCATGGTGGAACATTACAAATAAATTGATTTGCATTAAAACTATAACTCACAACCTTTGTGGCATAAATGGCGCAGCCAACTTAGCTTTTAGCTGGCACCAAGCTTTGTTATATTTAGCTTACAAAAGTAGCATGCTCCTCTTCTTAGAGTTGAGCCTATTAAGCTTCACGACTTAATAGTCGATTCAAAGAATCATAAAGTATATAAATTTTAATGCATTCAAAATTTAAATGTTAATATCGTTACCATGCAAGGTCGACATTGATAAAAATCACATCTTTATATTGGTTTAATCGCCATATTATAATGAATTCATAGATAATCAAAATGATGTACATCCACCATGCTTTTCTTAGCATACATTTTAATATCAATAACATTAAATAGTAGCGTATAGGAAAACAACACTTTCATATATGAATATATATATGCATGTGTTATTTTTTTTCATTAAATACACATGTATATATATATATATTTATGTGAACGAATATGTACATACGTTGATGCATACTATCACATACATATGTAGATATACATTGTCCATATGAGCACATATATATATTTATACATGTGTTATTTTTGTAACACACACACATATATATTCATATATATCTTTATATATATTAAGCAAGAAAAGTTATTAAAACCCTAAATTACTACAATCCAAGCAAAACGGAAAGAACATGACTCAACAACCCTGAGTTTAACTTACATTCAAAAATGCTACTGGCAAACCTAGACACGCTTAGGTTTAACGAAGTGAAACACTTGACTGACACTAAGTTCAGATGACATTACTAGAGAACTCATAACTTTGCCCTTCTCCCAGGTGATACTCCCCCTCTCCCTCTGGAGGGCGTGCATAAATCATTCTTGCATATTCTAAACTCAAGAAACAAATGAGTAGTTAGTCGAAAACCGCTGCATCATAATCATATCATTGCATTTTCATCAATAATTCATCTAAATGTAGAAACATCGAACATCACATTTCATCATAATCATATCATCACATATCCATCAGTAATTCATTTAAATGTAGTAACATCACATTGCATAAATTCATCATAGCATTTAAATTTATAGATTTCATAGTCTCATATTTCATCATAGCAATTACCATAAAGTAAAAAGTAATTTTGGAAATCGAGAGTGGGGTGTAATAGCTCTAGTGCTCCACAAGTTCAATTTTCAAAGTGATAGATTGATATAGTTGGCTCTAGATGCTTAATCCTCATTAGAACATATGTTTGAATACTTGCACCAATAGAAGATTGTAAAGTTTAGTTGTATGAACTTATGTTGACACTCCACATGTCTCATAGTGACTAAGGTATGAAGTGCATGAAGATATTTCTTATTTCTAGTACTGCATAGGTGTTTTAAGTCATTTTGTAAAGTTATACTTTTTGCTAAGGCCGACTAAGGCATGTTAATGGTATGCACCACTAATTCAAGTCCGAACAGAGTTTAAGGGGTGATTGAATATGTTGTATGGGTCATGCCAACTCATTTGGAAAAAAATATAATTAATTTTTTATCTTCTTTGGTGTATTGCCAATGGTTATGAAGGCTAACATGCTACAAGTTTCATATTTTCTTGTGTATTTGCAAAGTGTTCAGATGATATATATAGAAGATCAAAGATGAGAAGATGTATAAGTGTGTGGGAAGATTGTAATAAGATCTTCCTTAGACCTAATGTGTAGATTTGATGGCTATCAGTGGGTTGAAGCCATAAAATTAGTCATATTATAGTTATTGTAATTAGGGAGTTGTAGCTTCCTTCGGTGTAACCCTAAAACTATAATAAGGGGGTGGTAGCTTCCTTAGGTTGTAGCCCTAAATCAAATTTGTATTTGTTTCTCATTTGTGAGGCTAGATTTGGACAGTAGATCCAAGTAGCATTTATCCCCGTACTTTTTTCCCTGTGGGGTTCTCCATGTATATCTGGTGTCAACTATGTTCTTGTGTGGATGCTTATCTTCTTTCTTGTTTTGATTAGGTAGATGAATGCTTTAATGGTATAACTTAGCTTCAACAGTTAAAAATTGAGATTGAAATTTGTAGTATACTAATTCACCCTCCCTCAATATTCCAGTGTGTTCAACACATATATCTTACAATTTTATGTTCTTTAGGTAAATGGTTTAAGGGAGTACTTACACAAAATGCCCCATCCTACTTGTATCATGTGCTAAATTTCTATCCTTAACCATTTACCTTTGATATTTTTCAAGCATCTTTTTCTTTTTCTTTAACTCTTTATCCCTTTGTTGTTGGATCTTTGCTTCTTCCCTCTTTTGTCTCTTTAATTTTCTTTCAAGCTTGTGTTCTTCTCTCCTTTACTTGTCTTTAATTCATTGGATTTTCCTTTCCTTTGCCTACTCTTTTTAGCTTGCTTTTGTTTTTTTAATTTCTATTTTCCTTGTTTTTTTTCTCATGCATGATTATATAATTATTTTGTATAATTAATTTAAATTATCTACTTCTTCTAAGTGAACCATCATCCAAGAGATTGAGCCTCTTGCAAACCCTTTCAATTGGTAGCTTTAGAAAGTTCTTGAATGAACCTTGAGTGCATCACAACTATTGGTCTATTACTTTATTATATTTAAAATATATAGTTTCCTAATATGGTATTTGCATATTAATGAACCATCTCAATTCTTGGAAGTGGAGGAGGGGAAGGAATAGATAATGACACTTCTTTATTTCCAAAACAAATCTACTTTCCAAGGTTGGTGACTCCTTTAACCTAATTTGGTGCCTTTACCTATATTGGCAAGCTAATTTCATCATCTAATTAATTTGGTTCTTGTGTTTGGTTCACATGTATAGCTAGAATTGTTCTTTCATTTAAATATTTTGTTAGTTCCAATTGTTTGTTATCAATAACACAGTTTTATTTATGTTCCTTTTCCATTTGTGTGAAACATTTTTTCTCTTCAACCTCTTCATAACCTCTTTATTTTTGTGGAGCCTTGACGAGTGTTTCAAGGAAAAGATAATGGCTTAATTTTGGGGAGAATTTTGGTAGGTTCAAAGCCAATTCTATGATTCCCAATAGATCAATTGAAAACATATAAGGGTAGATGATATATTCATATTAGGTTGGAAACTTATAAGGGTGGCCTAATGGAGGCTAATGGGAAAAATCTATAAGGGTGTCAAAGGTTGGAATTAGACAAGCTCATTCACCAAAAGCAAATGGAACAAAGGTAGTACAAGAACCAAAACATATCTTGATTGTACAAGTGAAAATGATGTGATGATTCCAAAAGAATACAACCATGAAAAAACAAGCCCAATGACACATCCCTATACTTAGAATGACTATAATAACAATATGCATATATTGATGATAGTAATAGAATGATATAGAAATATATAAAAGAAAAAAGAATGTAAAGAAGATATATGATATCATATATGAAGGATATACCATTGGTTTGTATTTTCCTGTCAACTCTAATCATATACCTTTTCAATGCATATACCCACGAAATCTCACCAAATCGAATCAAAGAGAAATTGATGGCTAACATTGCAGGAGTCGTAGAAAGAGGTCAAGGTATCTCTATCACTACTTCTTCACATCTTTATCTCATACTACTTTTCACTTTATGTTTAATATTTATGTTTCTGTAAGTCGAGGAGGCTCCTGCAAATAGAAACAAACAAAAGAATATGAGTAAAGAAATACCCAAACCTGGCACTGGAAAGAGACAGCGATCATCAACCCAGGGTGGATTGATAATTATGGACTTAAAAAATATGGCACTTTTGTACAGAAAGGTCCTCCAGAAATAAGTATTATTTTATTCTTTCATTGATGAAACAATGTGAACATGACCCCACCATGAAAGAAGCTCCTCTCGAATCTGAAATAAACAGCCAACTTCACAGAAAACCCAAGAATATCATTACCATTTTGACTAACAAAACAAAAGTAATCTCCCTGCACAGACACTTAAGGGTAGAAGATAAAAGTATGCTTTGTCACCTTCTTGTCGTTCTTCTTGGAGGGGTACAAAGTCAGTTTGTAGCAACAGTTAAGGGGAGAAGATAAAGTAGTTGTGCATCTTAATTTTGCGTCATGTTTTCAATTTTTTATAGAAATTTATTTGATAAATTTATAGTTTAAATTTAAGGTTTCAGGTCTGTATCATCAATTTCAATGTCACAAATATATGTTTCATTGTAAAAGGTGTTTAAAATAGTATTTGTTTGACTCGTGATCTATGATAGCTAATTATGGCATTCTTCCTTTCATATTATTGGCGCTTTCTTGACTCATGACTCATGATAGCCAATTATGACACCCATCCTTTCATATTATTTGTATTTTTTTGACTCGTGATCCATGACCCATGATAGCTAATTATCTAGACAAAGACTATTTTCATTTATTTCATTATGCTTTGAGACATCTATTTCATCTAATTATGTAATTTTATAAGCTCACATTCTAAAGTTATAAAATAAATACTTTTAACCTAATCTAAATATTTTATTAATGTAATATTGTGCATACTTAACCTTAAACTTGATATCATTCTTTCTCTCTTAAAACTATTGACTCTAAAATAATTTGTGTTGTAAGAAATGAGGCCTAAATGGAGCACCTCAAGGGTGAATGGTGGACATTATCTAGCACTTACAAGAGATTGAGAATAGTGAGGTTTTTCAATTTTATGTACTTGTGATGGTGCAAAGGCCATAAGAGTATTTGATGGTGTTGTGTAATTTGTAGTTCATGGTTCTTGGTTCATTGGCTAAGTACATAAGCCATTTCACTAGGTTTGTTTAACTAATACCAAAAACAATACCATAGGGGTAATCTTCATGCTCAACCAACTTCCTCTCTCATTCATCCTTATCAACTAGATTTTGTTCCCATTCATCCATGTCAAATTCAATACTAAGTACTTGTACACCAACATGTTCTACATCCACTCTAAATAAAGACCTTATGGTTTTTTAATGTCTTTGCCACACTCAATTCCTTTTTAAAGTGAAATCCACCACAAATGATACACATTGATCAAATGTGTGAAATTTGATAATACAATGGCCAAGAATGGTATGTAAGGGTTAAATGTTTAAAGAAATGTTAAATCTATCTTTTGGAACTATATAAATTTGTAAGGATTTTTGTTAGAGTTTATACTTAAATGAAATAAAAATATGTCCATGACATAAATTTCAATTTGAGATTTTTATTTTTACAGGATTCTATGGATGTGCCATTACAAATAGGTAAGATCATTTATGACCTTACTAAGGTTATAATCTATTTTGGATTTTTTGTAGATTAGTTTTTTAATGCTAAACTACAATAAACCATTAGCATTTTTTTATTAGTGTTAAAATAGAATAAATTGATTGTTATTATAATATTTATCTTTAGTTTAAAAAATGGTTATTAAATCTATAGAATTGTAACTATTAGTGTTCTTGGAGTGCCTTCTTCAAGGTAGTCTTCTTACATCAACCCTCATGAAAATTGTAAAATCCATTGTATTAAATTGTTGTCACTAAATTCTACATTTTGATTCTCTACTACTCTAAAGAACTAACCCTAATCCTATTTGAGGCATTCTAAGTAAAAATAAAATTCTCTACTCATAATTTTATGGCCTAGATTGGATATGTTTATATGCGTGTGTCAAGATGGGAACCAAATTGTGGCCACAAACCAATTTGAAGCAAAATATGACATAACACAAGTGCATTATAATGTGCTAGCATTATGGATCTAGATGGCTCAAACATCTTGAGCCAGAACATGAGTGTTTTTTATGTGTTCATTCTATGAGGAACTCATATTATAATGCACTCACACTATAACATGCTACCATTATTTAATTAAAACCAAAAAAATGCTGTATTTTTTAAATTTAGAATGTGCCCATGTGATAATATACTTGTATTATAATGCACATTTATTTCATTTAAAGTTTCTTTGGAATCCCACCCTTAAGCGTATATTTGGCTTGGATATCTAAGCCAAAGGATTGGACCTACATGTAAGGTGTCTAAAGATGTGTTTTGCATAAAACGTGAAAAAAAGTAAATGTTGAGGGTGTTCTCCATCAATTGTGTACATTTTAAGGCATTATTTCAAAAAAATACAATAATAACATCAATTGCTCTCTTACCTTTCTAACCACATGTAATTTTTTCTATATTTTGAATATGTTAAGGTTTTGGTCTTCAATTTCTTTTGTTCTACTGCCTTTTTTTAAAAAAAAAAATTATATTTTTGGTGTCATTTTTTACCCAATCATCTAAATTTGAAATAAATTATATGCTTACATTTTAGACTCTATTCTATACATTTTTAAAAAAATGACTTTTGATTAGTTTTCAAAAAAAAAAGAGGGAGCAAACTCAAATTTTTAATTTTTAAGATGTGTCCACTTTGAAATATATATATTACAAAATTAGCAGAAAAATGAAACATAAACTGTGTGATATTAACTAATTTTCTACTAAAATGATTTGTGAAATAACTTTAAGAAAATATTTTTTGGGGAGGACACTAGATGTTATGTTATATTTTTTGAAAAAAATATAAGCACTTTGTGTTCTCCCCCTATTTGAACCTCTTAATCTCCACCATTTTATTAAAAAAATAATAGGCTATAAACTATATTCCAAACACTACAAATTTTATTCTTGTCACATCTTCATATTTAGGGTATGGATATCTTCAATTTCTCATCCTAGATCAACTTTTACTAATTTAAAGAAATAAGTGGTCACTTTTGACCCCCTTTTGGTCCCCCATTTCCATGCACATACCCATTTGATTTGAAGCATTTTAAAATAGGATTTGAGATTAAATTTTTAACATGGCTATTGCATGCTTCTTTTCTCTCTATCTGTGTGCAGTGAAAGTTTCTTAACCTAAAGTGCAAAATGCAAGGAAAGAGAAACCACAACACCACCTCAGATGAAGCCTGAGTTAAACTTGAAAAAATGCAAGAAAAGAATGATGTTACCTTGTCTAAGTTGATCGGTTGGTTGGCCCTATTGATTGCTTGATGTGTGTGCTCCTAGATCGATTCCGACAACATAACGGCTTGTAAATGCTTGATTTGGATGTAAGATGGCTATGGAGATTGAAGGTTGAGATGGGTTGAGATGAATGTGATAGATTGTGAATGAGAGTGAATGTGAGCCTGAGTGATTAGGGTTGCATAATGGCTAAGTGTTAGTGATTTAGAAAAGGGAGATGGAATGAACGGTCAAGCTTCATTCTTGGCCAAGGACAAGAGATCAAGGGTGGAGATCAAAGGGTTGACTTAAGGAATTAAAAATTCATTTTTAATATGCATGGAGAAGGAAAAAGGAATAAAATATTCCTTGGAAATTCTTGGGTTAATAAATGGAATTTAAAATTCCATTGGAAGGTACATGGGGATGAGTGAGGAATTAAAAATTCCTCAAAAAGTACCTTGAAAAGACAAAGAGGAATTAAAAATTCCTTGGGAGATGGGGAGAGTTGACCAAGGGATTGATTATGACAACTAATCAATGATTAGGCTGTGCAAGTATGCGATTAGGGGAAGGTTAGGTGGGTAATGAAGATTATGCCAACTTGCAAAAGTTGGAGGATGTGACACCTCCTAATCATGGATTAGGAATGTGTCACATCCTTAATGATGGGATTAGGATATGAATTAGGATTAAGTGTTGATGGGACATGAAGGGGATTAAATAAATGTGTTATTTATTTAATTCTTTGGAAAAAAGGGATAAAGGGGTAAGGTATTTAATTATTCAACTAAATACCTTAAGGATTTAGAGGACTTTAAGGGTATTAATTAAATAATAGTAATATTACTTAATTAATGTGGGTAGGATGAAATTTAGATGAAAAGGGATAAATTTGACTATAAATGGTCAAATTTAGATGTCTACATTTTGCCTCTCTTTGAGATGGTGTTACAAAGTAGCATCATTTCAAATAACATTAAAAGATAGCACCAAGAAAAAGATGGTTAGCTTGGGGAAGATGCCCCAGTCATCCAAATGAGTCACTAGGAGGAAATATGATGGAAGTGAAGATGAAGATTAGGGATTGAGGATTCCCCCTCAAGAGGACATGCGAGTTAAAGAGAACGCGGGTGTGCTCTCGAAATGGATGAGAGGATACAAGGGTAGATGGGAAGATGATGCAAAGTGATGGATAAGAGAGGATGATAAGCGATAAGAGATTGGGAAGATGAGAAGAAAGAAAGCATGAATGGATTCAAGGACAATATGATGTTGCCCCAGTCAAGCTACACGCTAGGATGGACTGATGATGGATGGAGTTTTATTGATGAGGGACTGATATATCCCGAAACAACACAAGAATAGGGAAGGATACATCCCACTGGTGATGATGATGATGATAGTGTTGTTGATGAGGGAAGGATACATCCCAGAACAACACAAAAGGATAGGGAAGGATACATCCCGATGATGATGATGAGAGTGTTGTTGACGAGGGAAGGATACATCCCAAAACAACACAAAAGGATAGAGAAGGATGCATCCCGATGATGATGATGATTGGGTCAAGGCTTGTAGCAAGGCTAGGAACAAGACCAATGATGCGATTAGATGATTTGTGCTAGGCTGAAGGGATTAGGACTGGATTGAGATGTGATATTGTTGAAATGAATGAAGATGATGGAGGGAAAGATTCTTAGAATAAAAAAATTATATTATCTTAAGAAGATCGATAAAAATGTGCTTAGAATAACAAATCTATATTATCCTAAGAAGATTGAAGAGATGATGATAGAAGATATGATGGATAGATGAGGGATAGTGATGAAAAATGAATGGATTAGCAAGATTTGGGGTGAATGGATGGGGGGTTTGGATAGATGAATGGATATAAACTAAATCAAGAATGTTAATTGTGATGCATTATGCTACCATGTAATGAGCACTAAATTTGATATAGCACAAGACATAAGATGCCAAGGTATGAGGAACCAAGGCAGATACGTGTCGAATGCATGAAACAAACACAACATACAAGAAGGCTATCCCAACACCCCAAAGTCGCAAGGACTTTGGTCGGGCTAGGTATTAGCATAACCACAAGAACAAGGATGCCCCAGCGTAACACAAGACCACAAGGATCTTGGTGGGTACTACACAAAACAACCAAGAAGACAACAAAAAGACAAAAAGATCAAGGTACGCCCCTATGTTGACCAGTCAAAGTGCACCATGATATGATGGATCGTGGAAACCCTGACGAGGTATAATAGGAAGCTCAAATGATAAACAAAATGTCAAAAGAATCAAAAGGTCACAATCAAAATTTCAAATGTCCTTTGCCACAGGTTCAAAAGGATGGATGGGATTGATACGGTCTGTTAGGAAGGATGCATCTTGTTGAGACCAAAGATGGAGACTAAACTAAAAGATCGACATGACGTGGGATATCTGAAACCGAGTGAACCTCATGATATTGATGACCTTTATTTTTGAATTACCAACTAGGATAGGGACGTACTTGATGACACGATAAGACGACAAGACCCTAAAGACCTAGGGGCTCGGGGGTTGATCAAATATTAGCCTTGCCTATGTGAAAGTGTAGAGCCCTTGTAGTTTGATAAAAGACTAATAATTGACCATGGATAAAAGCGGAAAGAGGACAATGGGGACCATGATGGATGACATAGATTGGATGGAAAAATTCCCTAGGGGCAGATCATATGATCGACCTTGCCTACGTGAAAGCGCAGGGGCAACGTAGTTCGACACAAGGCCAAAGATAGATGATGGAAAATGACAGGACAGATGAAGAGAAGCCCCGGGAGTAGATCAAATGATCGACCTTGCCTATGTGAAAGTGTAGGGGAAACGTAGTTCAATACAAGACCAAAGATAGACAATGGACCAAGGATGATGAGATGACCATGATAAGTGGATAAAAGGATGATATGATGAGCCAAGATAGGCCATGTGGATGGGACGGTTGATATGTTGGATATGGATCATGTGAAGCTCAGGGAGGGGATAGTTATCCAAATCATCGAAATATGAATGAGGAAGATGATGGATGATGGGAAGATAAGTGATGAAGAGTGATAAGATATTAGGAAGATGTAGGAAATAGATAGGAGTGATGATAGCGAGATAGAATGGTATTGGACTGTATGAGGGCAACCTATAGATCAATACCAATGACAAGGGATTATGAGATAGAAGGAAAATAGAGGTAAATGGATGGATGGATAAATATGGGGAGATAAAGAGATGCTAGGATGGATGGATAAATATGGGGAGATAGAGAGATGCTAGGATGGATGAATAAAGGTATAAGGATTTGGATATATGGAAGGGATTACCGAATGGATAAATGGATGGGGAGATAAGGATGAAAATATGGAAGAGGACTAATGGATAGGTGGATAGGAAGATAAGGATTTGGAAGATAGAAGGGATTACTAGGATGGATGGATGGATGGTATCACCAAGGACTATGGAACAAAGAAGGAGATTCACCACTCTAGATGTGTTATGCATGATGAGGCAAGATGGATGGCAGATAATAGGGTGGTGGACAATGGAAGATAGATAGATGTGGATAGGATGCATGGATAAGGAAGGAGGATGGAGGAGGATAAGGGATGCAATGAGGTATGGATGAGGGGAATGTATATCAAGAGGTGTCCAAATATTGTATAAATATGTGCCCCCGTCTTGATCAAGATCACAAGGGAGATGGAGGGACTAGATACAAAGGGGATATGATAGATAGGATGTGGAAGATAGGCAGATGTAAGGGATAGAGGAAGGGGATGCATAGATGGATGTTGCCCCCAATTGTGGAAGTAAACTGGATAGGGGATTTATGCATGATGCATGTTTGCTAGGTTTTCATCATGGTACCTATCTAAGGCACTTGTTTTCCAAGTTTTCACCATTGGACAAATTATTTCTCTTTACTATATATTTTTTTGGAGTTTTGACTCTTTTTTTTTTCCCTGTTTTTGACTTTTTTGGACTGAAATGTGGATGGAGATGGATAAGGATAGGGATGCAGATATGTGGATTTAGAAGATAGGTGATAAGGAGATGGATGAAGGAATCAAGCAGGAATTTCTATATGATATAATAAGAGCCCATGTCGAAAGCTACTATTCAAATGTTGGTATAACCTTATTAGAATGAATGGATTATGCAAGAGGATGGATTAAAGGGATTTGATGGGGGAGAGACGGGGGATAGTGGATGGGATTTTGGAAAGTGTATGGATGGAATGATGGAGAGGATGTGTGATGGGGGAACGTGTTCAAGACCAACATTGGCAGATGTGGTGGTTGATGTGAAAGGATAGGGGATGAATGGATGGAGAGTGTGGAGATAATGGAGGAGTTGGGATAGTGAATTTTGGGACATAGGGACCCAAAATAGATTTAGGAGATGGAGGATGCAAGGTATTTTTTGGAGGATTAGAAGCTTTGGATGTCGTTACAGATTTTACATTTGAATGCATTGCAACATTTGTCTTTGGGATCCACATGGTTTTGATTTTTGCTTTAGTGGGCCTTTGTGGCCTGTGGGTTTGATTTGGCTTTTGAATTTGATTTTCCTTTTCTTCAACATGTCTTTTTAAGGGGACATGAGGAGCTTTTGATGCATTTGGATGTTTGGATTTATGCATTTTTACTTTGGCATCCAAAGTGCTTGTAGTAGCAATGAGATGGGTAGGAGGCGATAGATGATGTGGAGAAGATGTGGATGGAGTGATAGAGGTATGCTTTTGAAGATGGTGTGTGGATGGAGGATGTGAGATAGCATGCATGGAGGGTTATCTTTGTTGATCCTAATTAGGAGTTATTAATTTAGTATTTTTGTGATGTGTGCTAGGGATAGGTGATGGATGGATGAGAG
This sequence comes from Sequoiadendron giganteum, assembly GCA_007115665.2. Classification (NCBI taxonomy): domain Eukaryota; kingdom Viridiplantae; phylum Streptophyta; class Pinopsida; order Cupressales; family Cupressaceae; genus Sequoiadendron; species Sequoiadendron giganteum. The sequence continues at coordinate 633,883,346 of CM021102.1, forward strand.
GATAAATAGGATAGGATGGAGAGGTTGATTTTGGGATATAAGGACCCAAAATAGACTGTGTATATGGAGGATGTGTGAAGTTTGGTGGAGGGATATAAGGACCCAAAATGGATTTTAAAGATGAAGGAGGAAGATGGACGGTTGTTTTGAGGTAATATCATGGAGGAGGGGGATGGTGACAAATGGTTTGGTGGAGCGATGGGAGGTGCCTCTTATTCCTTTAGAAGACGGTCACTTAGGATGTATGGAGGTTGTACCAACATTTTTGGATTGTAATCCTGGGGAGATATATCCAAGGCCTTGTGCACCTGGATGTTTTGTGACTTGGATGGGCTCTAACATACCTTGCTCATGAAAACCTAATCCTTTTCCTTGATAATTCATGGTATTCATCATGCGATCTATGGTAGGATGCTTATTCTTTTGGAAGCATGATGCAAGTCCATTAGTTGGTGGAGGAGGAAGGGTGGTGCATATTCTTTGTTTTTCTTCCACAAGAAGACCACCATGGATGAGTATAATGTTACCAAGGTGATATAGAAGTGGTGCCAGGATAGTAGGGCTAGGCGGCGATGAAGGATCATGAGATGGAGATGATGGGGTGGTGGGATCCTCATTGGGAGGAGTGAGTGATAAGGGATCAGGTGATATGATAGGATCTAGATTTGCAACAGTGGGTGATAAGGGCTCATGAGATAGAGTGATTGGATCTTGAGTGACAAGGGGATCATGGGATGGAACGAATGAGCTAGTGTGATCTTGAGATGGGGTGGTTGGGATGGTGGCATCACGAGATGAAATGGATGGAGGGCTATGATCTTGAGAGGGAGTAGATAGGATGGCAGGATCTTGAATTGTGGGAGGGGATATGTCGGCAAGCTTTGGATCAAGCTCTTGGCATGGCTCATCTTGTGCGAGACGCATGATGAGGGATGAGTGTTGGAGATACTCCTCAAGTGGGGGAGATGGAAGGATGGAGGATTCATGAAGGGCATGAGATTGAAGTTCAGTTCTACATGGACTAGGAGGAGTGGATTGGATTTTGGTGTCTTCACTGATTTTAGTGGTTCTAGGAGTAGAAGATGGGGATTCAGTGGATTCGATGGATTTGATGGTTTCAATAAATTGGATGGTGTTAGGAGTGGTAAAATGGGTGATAGGTGTGGGATGGAGGAGGGCCTCATCACTAGTGACCATACATGATAGAGTGGGAGGGTATGGTTCTTCAATATCAAGATGTAGACTTGGGGATGTCTCTTTTGTCATGAGTCCTTGGATGACATTTGGAAGGAGATCTTTGGGAATTGTAGGTTCAGGTAGAGTGATGGGAATGGATAGAGGATTAGGGATGGTTGGAGGACCAGGATTAGGGATTGGTGGATTAGGATTAGATAAGGGGATGGGATTGGATGTAGGACTAAGAGGAGATGGAGAATTAGGATTAGAGATTGGTGGATTAGGATTGGATGAGTGGATGGGATTAGATGGAGGACTAGAAGTAGGTGGAGGATTAGGATTAGGGATTGGTGGATTAGGATTGGATGTAGGATTAAGGTATGATGGATTTGGTGGAGGATTATGATAGACTTAACTAAAGGGGGTAGTGACATGGGAGGATGTGGATGATGAACTAAGATAAGAGAATGTGGATGCTAAATTAGGTTGGGAAGATTGAGATGGTGGATTATAGTAGGATTATTGGGATGGTGTATTAAGATAGGAGGGTGTGACGGTTGAATTAGGATGGGAAGATTGAGATGATGGATTAGGAAAAGAGGACGTGGGTGGTGGATTTGTGTAGGAAGATATGGAGGGAGGATTAGAATAGGAAGATTAAGATGGTGGATTAGCATACGAGGGCATGGATGATGTATTTGCGTAGGAGGATATGGGTGGAGGATTAGGATAAGGTTGAGATGGTGGATTAGGATAAGAGGAATATTGGGATGGTGGATTAATATAGGAAGATGTGGGATAGGAGGGAGATGTAGAGGGAGGACATGATGGGTATGTGGATGGTGAGGATACTGGATATCCCTTGTCAAGAGTACAATAAGGACTATTATTAGATGTGGATGAAGGCCTGAGGGGATAGTTCAGAGGAATGGATGGAGTTAGAGAGGGGATCGGAAGAATCTTGCTAGCAACAACAAAATCAAGGGCATCTATGTTATACTCATCTTGATCAAGAAGACTTTCTTTACTATCATCAACATAGTTGGGATTCCCCTTGACTACTATTGTCGATTGCGTGAAAGGAAGATAAAGATTCATGACGTTAGATGGAATGGATATGGATGAGAAAGATAAGAATAGATGATTAGAAGGAAATAGCAGATGATGAAAAGATGAATAGGATGAATTGGAAGACAATGGAAGAAGATATAGGTGGACAAAAGCTCAAATTGGGATTCAGGTTAAGCTCAAATGGGGATTGGATTAAAGCTTAGATTTGGATGATGGGATTAAATTATAGATTAGAATTGTATTGGAGCTTAGATTAGGACTATATTGAAGATTAGATTATGGTCCAAAAAAGTCCAGGATGACAAGATTGAGAAAAATTAAAAAAATTTATTTTTATTTTTTTTTGATTTTTTTCTATGTCGTAGTAAATCGCATTTTTGGAGGTCTTCGGAGTGAAATTTGAGGTTCAAACTTGCATCAATTCCCTAAAATTGGGCTATCAAAGGCACACTATTATTAGTATAGAAATAGTACTCTTGGAGACCTTTCCAACGATGTAAACGGTTTTGAATTATGAGCATCGAGTAGAAAGTTATGACCCCAACAAGTTGGGGTAAATAAATTCCTAATTTTTAATTTTTTGAAAATTGGATGGTTTGGGGATGAATAGGAAGAGGAGAAATGACTAGATTATGGTTTTGGACCGAGGAAGATCTAGGCTAATTGTGGCATGAAGGATTGACCCTCTAGATATTGTATGGGAAGCGAATTCAGTTGAAGAAGCGGATTTGGGTGTCCGTAGAAGCGAATTTGGTTGAAGAAGCAGATTTGGTCGTTTAGAGGAAGCAGATTTGGTCGTCTAGAGGAAGTAGATTTGGTTGTCTAGAGGAAGCAGATTTGGTCATCTGAAGGAAGCAAATTTGGTCATCCGGAGGAAGCAAATTCGGTTGTCTAGAGGAAGCAGATTTGGTCATCCGGAGGAAGCAGATTTGGTCGTCTAGAGGAAGCAGATTTGGTCGTCTGGAGGAAGCAAATTTGGTCGTTCATAGGGAGCGGATTTGGTCATCTGTAGGGAGTGGATATGGTCATCCGTAAGAAGAGGATTTGGCCCTAAAGGTAGATTCACCCTTTCTAGTAGATTCATCTAAACAGACTAGGTGAAATCACCCTTTCTAGCAAATTCACCCAAACAGACTAGACATAATCACCCTTTCAGGCAGATTCACCCAAATAGACTATGCAGAATCGCCCAAACAAACTAGGAAAAATTGCCCTTTCGAGTGGATTAGCCTAACTTTGAGGGTAGGTTTGCCCAAAAAATTGGTCAGAATAGCCCCTAAAAGAATATTCACCCAAACAAGAGAGCAGAATCACCCTTGTGAGAAGCAAAGGGGGGACTGTGGCAAAAGATGACAAGCACGAAAAATAGCAGATAGAAGGTTGGACTAACTTGAGCGAAAAGAAAAGTAGGCAACATGATCCTAAGACTAATGATAAGGATGTTTACCTAGGTTGAATAATGCTATCTCGTGAGTCCCTGATATATGCACGGTACGTAGGGCACAACCGTGAACACTAGCCCATCTACAAGCGTGATTCAGGAGCCCCGGTGAGGTACTGGAAACTCAGACCAACTCTTCACGTCTTATCTAGGTATCACCCTAGCTTCGATGCTCCACCAAACACGATGTGATTGGATTGAGGTACAACTTTCGCTCTCCCCCCTTTATATACCCCGCTAGTAACGCGTGGTTGGGATTGCCCCCCAGGTGATGAAATCCTAGGTAGTTCTCACTAAGGGAAGAAGATACTAGACATCTCGGCTGGTCCCTAGGCTTGCTCGTAGTGCAAGGGGAGAGCTTAGATGCACTAGCACTTCCTAGGAAGACTCGACTAGACAAGAGTGAGCTACGATTTCTCGTCACCCACGATCACCAAGAGGCACAAGGGGAGTGAATACATCAACAACCCACTCACAAGCACAACAAACAGTTGTATATTAACCTTCTAATTAGAGCTACGTGTGCCTAGCTAGTGAAAAAAATAACAGACAGATTACCTAAGGGTCTCAGACTGATCGTTCTGTAGAAGATGTTTTAGTAGTTTTGGACCACTGATCTTGGAAAAATGAGAAACGACTGCATAAATTATTAGATGGAAGCAAGGACACTCACAAACAGCCGAGTTAGCGGATCAATATCTGAAAATGGAAGCAAAATGACACATAAAATAGAAGATTAGGGTTTCAGATTCACCTTTGTGTGAGGCAAGTTCACCCCTCTATTTGCAGATGTAGATTCACTTATTCTTGGGTGCAGAAATGCTTGTCCAAGTAGATTCACCCTGTTTAGCAGATTCACCTTTGCAAAGCTGGCAGATTCACCTCTTTTAGCATAATCGCCCATTCAAAGCAGGCAGATTCGCCCCTTTAAGCAGAATCGCCCGTTCAAAGCAAGCAGATTCACCCCTTTAAGTAGAATCACCTGTTTAGAGTAGGCAGGTTTTCCCCTTTAAGCAGAATCACCCATTCAAAGCAGGCAGATTTGCCACTTTAAGTAGAAATGCCCATGTAGAGGGGGCAGATTCGCCCCTTTAAGCAAAAACGCCCCTATACCAGATCAGGTTCGCCTTTGCTTGCAATTTTGCCTCTACAATTGAAATTTGAACCTGCAAAAAGGAAAATAACAGAGGACGTGAAAGAAATGACCTGTGACATGGGTCCCACCAGGCATGCCAACAATGTGTGCACTAAAGGTTTCTTAACCTAAAGTGAAAAATACAAACAAAATGCAAGGAAAGAGAAATCACAACACCACCTCGGATGAGGCCTAAGTTAAACTTGAACAAATGCAAGAAAAGAACGATGTTACCTTGCCCAGGTTCATTAGTTGGTTGGCCCTATTTATTTCTTGATGTGTGTGCTCCTAGATCAATTCTGACAACATAACGACTTGTAAATGCTTGATTTGGATGTAAGATGGCTATGGAGATTAAAGGGTTAGATGGGTTGAGATGAATGTGAACCTAAGTGATTAGGGTTGCATAATGGCTAAGTGTTAGTCATTTAGCAAAGAGAGATGGAATGCACAGTCAAGCTTCATTCTTGGCCAAGGACAAGAGATCAAGGGTGGAGATCAAAGGGTTGATTAAAGGAATTAAAAATTCCTCAAAAATTACCTTGAAAAGACAAAGAGGAATTAAAAATTCTTTGGGAGATGGGGAGAGTTGACCAAGGGATTGATTATTATAGCTAATCAATGATTAGGTTGTGCAAGTACAAGATTATGGGAAATTTAGGTGGGTAATGAAGATTAGGGGCCAGCTTACAAAAGTTGAAAGATGTGACACCTCCTAATCACGGATTAGGAATGTGTCACATCCCTAATGATGGGATTAGGAGATGAATTAGGATTAAGTGTTGATGGGACATAAAGGGGATTAAATAAATGTGTTATTTATTTAATTCTTGGAAAAAATGGATAAAGGGGTAAGGTATCTAATTATTCAACTAAATACCTTAGGGATTTAGAGGACTTTAAGGGTATTAATTAAATAATAGCAATATTACTTAATTAATGCGGGTAGGATGACATTTAGATGAAAAGGGATAAATTTGACTAAATGTAAGTGGGAAAATTTAGATGTCTACACTATCAAGTTCTCATAACTTGGAAACATAAAAATCCCACCCTTAATAATTCAACCATGCATCAATATTGGAAACTACATTAAATCTCAAGGGAGTGATAATGATTTGGGAGAATTAGGGAACTAATGGTAGGAGCTACATTCAATAAGCGACTCTTTTACTCCAAAAATATCCCTTCTTTTATATGACACCAAATGCATTCAAATTTTACTACAAAAATTATGTTGGTTCACATTTATCAACCTCTATTGAATTATAATACAAAGAAGAAAGGGAGTTATCTAAGAGTGAAGGAACTATTGTGTATTTACAAAATTAACTACAAATAATTTTAAAATATTTGGGGTTTCAAATGGAAGATCAAAATAATGGTCAACTATCCAAAAAATCCCATGATAGATCCATTATAATTTAGGGAGTGGGATAAGCATTGAGGGTGTCAGATTGATTGAAACCCAACTTGAAGAAGTGGTGTATTCTTTAAAGAGACCCTAACATATTGTAAGAAACAAACATGCATTCATGTAACATGTAGACAAACTACTTGTAACCTTTTATTTTCAATTTTTGTTCCCTCTAGGTTACCCATTTTCCTTATTATAATGATATGTTCATGAATGCTACAACTCAACGGGAGTATAATATGAGTACAAATTTATTGAAAAATAAGTATATTAATTTATGATTCAAGAGAATCTACTAGAATTTTATGATGGAAGGAACTCTATTGTTTTGTAGCTCAATAAACATAAATTACAATTTGTATGTTTTTTACTTTGAGGACGATAGTATTGCTCAATCTCTACTTATTCCTACAATAATTATTTCTATACATTACAAGAATAAGTTTTCAGTGTTAAACTAGATTAATCTATTATTATTATTTTGTCAACCTACCATGATACAAGAGATAAGAAATGATATGATACTACATGATAATAATAACAATTCTTATTGTATTTCTTGTCTATTTTATAGTGTCAATTTTATGCATTCAGTAAAATAAATGTATACTTTGATGAGATATTAAAAGATACTCACATTACTAACTACCTAAAGAAAAGAAAAAATATAGATATAGAGTATTAAATGGCATGTATATATGAGTTAGTTTGTTAATATTATCTACATAATATTTTTTCATAATCCATTGAGGAAATACTTACATAATCTATCAAAAATATCCTTAGAAATTGTTAACTAGGTAAATGATTACATAATGTGGTAAGATAGTATAGAAATTTACAAAATTATTAGCTTATATTGAGGTAAGTGTATGGAAATAAGGGACAAAATGTAATAAATAACTTGAGATGTGTACACTTAAAATTTAAAGATATAATAAGAACAATAATTGTAGTTCTTTGAATCTAGTTTCTAAACTACTAACTATTTTTTTAAATAGTTACATTAAGGAGGTGAAATTTTGAGTGCACATAAAATTGTTCTTATTTTTGTTATTAGAATTTATCATAGTGTTTCAAGTACACCCCCTTTTTCTATTGTATTAGATATTTTAAAAATCATTTGGAAAAAATATAGCTCAGATTGTGTTGAGATTAAGGTGTCTCAACCTTTGTATGTCCTAGCATTTGATTTATTGATTTATTAATTATTTATGCCTATGTTTATTTGTCTACTATGTCAAGCCACTTTGTGGGACCTACCAATTGAGGTGGCATCCTACATGGAGGTGAATAGGATGACATGCAAGCTAATTATGTGCAGATTGGCATCCCACTTGGTGGACCTCATTGTGAAGCTAAAATGGTGGCATGTGTCATATTGTAAGATTTCTTATGATTGATTATGACTAATTTTATGACTAGTTTGTTTGATGACAAATTATGATGATGTAAGAGTCAAGTGTGAAAAATCAATGGTAATTGGGCCCCATGTGATGGAGGTGCCTATGCATGCAAGGGGCTTGCATACATGCAAAGAATATTTCATGTTGAAATGGATTATGCATCTTGACAAAGTTGTTGGAATTGAAGTATACTATGATGGGTGGGTCCCAACTATGCTTTGCTTTAGATGCAAGGGTTATTCATACATGTAGGCACTATGGATGTTAAGGAGGGTTGTTTGAGAGAATGAAAGTGTTGGATTCTTTCAATTTGGAAATCCTAGGCATCCACATTTGATGTCTTCTCATCTCACATTGTAAATTTTATATATATTGGGTACTTGTGCATTTGTACGTAGAGGATGAAATTATTTATAGGTAGCATTATGTTGTTGTATTGAAGAGTCCTATTAATGATGGTAGCTTTGGAGATTATATTGTAACCATATTAGATTACTGATAATACAAAGGTTTTGTTTTTGGAGTGTGGGGTTTTTCTCTTGAAATGGCTTTCCTTGCATATATATGTTGTTATGATATACTACTTTATTGGATGTTTATTGTGTTATTTGTATGTGCATCTAATAGCTACAACTATTAAGGTTTTGTAAGAAAAATTCACTATCGTAGTGTTATAAATTATCACCCTTGATAATTTCACACTAGATTTTGCTCCCTCCTATGTGCTTGGACCTAATTATATCCCTAATTTCATAAATTATGCATTATGTGGCCCATTTTGAACAATTATTGAAAAACAAAAAATATAAAACCAAATTAAGAATTTAATATTTTTCCCCCAGCTTATCAAATCTCGAAAAAGTGTGTTTGGACAAGGATACTCTTGTCCTTTCAATTTGGCCCCAATTTTTAATATGTTGAGGATGGTAATTTATTATTTGAATTGTAAATTCTAAATGTCAGCTATCGGGATTTAATTTTCAAGAAATTAGATTAATTGCATATAAATATATAGTATTTTTCACCATTTCAATTAGAAGAGGAGTTTTGGGAGCAAAGTGAAGATCCTAAAATCAATCGAGGACAGTCAAGAGAAGATTTATGAGCATTATTGCAGCATTATTTCTAGTCAAGCATCATTTCAAGCATTCATCATATTTTTATGTAAGTTGATTCATGTTTTGTGATAAAAAAATTTAAGAGTACTAACACTTATACATCTTCAAATCAATTCAAGCCAAATTGCAATCAAGCCTTGAGGAGGCGTGCATGACTTCATTCCTTCAAGGAAATCATATTTAAGTGGTGATTTACATCCAATTGTTGATTCATCATTCATTTTCCATTTATCCTCTATCCCTAAAATAGATAAGCTCTCTTTCATCAATTTTTCCATTATGGGGGTGGAAACACCAACACAGGGTTTGACCAAGGCAAGCCCTAATATGGAACAACCTTCCCTCTCTCTTTTAATCTGTAGGTTACAAATCTGAAGAACATTGAAAGAAGATTGGAGACCATTTTTTCATTGTTGCATTCAAACCCTACAACTTGACAATAAATGAAAACTCAATTATCTCGACAACTGACGAAGATCCAATAGCGATATCTGAAAGGAAGAGGCCTTAAACTAGGGACCTAAGGACCGTGAAAGAAGATTGTAGTTTCAAATCTTTGGAAATAGGCACCCTAGGTGCCCTTGTCTAGAAAAATCAAGCTTAGATTTGTATGACAGGTGCACAAAACTCTGCTCTTTCCATATTTGTTGTTGAAATTTGGTTTTGTAGTTTATATGTTATAGAAAAGTTACAATTTCAAATTAGTTCATATTTTCATTAATCAATAAAATAAAATGAATTTCAATCAATTTTCCAAGGCATTAAAGGATCAGATCCAAGGAGGATTGGACTCACCTTTGAGGTTGAAGGCTAATCGAATTCCCTTACTGATTTGTATCCTAATTTTATTTGAAAAAGGATTGATATTAGTGATCTATGCATTAGACCTAGGATCCCTTTTCAATAAAACAACTATCATATCTACTTAGATTGGTTTAGGATTTTTCAACTACTTACTTAGATTCCTTTTACTTGGTATCAAATTTTGGTCAGTTTTGATCTCCTTGTTTGGTTGAGGATTTGTTTTAGCAATCTATGTTTGAGTGGGAGCTTTTGTAGAAGTATTTTTCCTAACATTGTTGTATGAAAAATATGACAAGAACATCTAAAAGGATTGAGATGGAAAAATTTTATGGTAGAAATTTTGAGTTATGGAAGCTCAAAATGGAAGATATGCTCATAGACAAAGATCTATGGGCTGCAATATGCAGTGTAAAACTTTCCACCATCTTGATAAAATTGGGATTTGTTGGATTATAAAGACAGGGGTTTGATAAGACTATATTTGGAAAAATCCATATCATTGAAGGTCCATGAAGATAAGACTATAACGAGCCTTTAGAAGAAGCTTGGGGAGATTTATCAAGATAAATCCTTAGTAAACAAGTTATTCCTGAGAAAGATGTATTCTCTAAAGATGGGAGAAGGATGGTCCATGGATAGTTACATGAATTCCTTTACCATGCTTGTTTCCTAGTTGGGTTCTATTGGTGTGAAGATGGAGGATGAGGATCATTATATCACACTATTACGTTCTTTTACAAACTCATGGGATCACCTTTTCATGGACATTGGCAGTACCACTACCACCTTCAAGATGGATGGAGTGGTTGCATTGTTTCTTTTCGAAGATATGAAAAAAATTAATTTTGAGATGGCTAAGGAGGCCCTTATTTTTGTGGTAGATCAAAAGATAAAGGAAAGAAGAAGGAAAAATAATTCAAAATCCAATAATCAAGGAGATTTAAGTCTCCTAAAAATTCCAAGCTAAAATTTTGGAACTACAAAAATTTGGTCATTTTTGCAAGGAGTATAAGGGGGAGAAGATGAAGAAAATGAAGAAATTCTCCAATTTTAACTTAGATAAATCCTCTTAGGATGATGCAGATGTTTTTTTACAAACCTGGCAACACATGCATCTAAAGATGTGTGGTTGATAAAATATGATGCATCATTTCACATGACCTTACATAGGGGTTGATTCTTGAAGTATGAAGAGTTTGACAGTGGAAAGGTGTACTTGGGTGATGACTCTTATTTGAGAATTTTTTACCATAGAATATTTAAGATTCAATTCATTGATTCTAGAATGAAGTGGGTCAAAGGTGTGCTCCATATCCATAGTTTGGCATGAAACCTAATTTATGTGAGTAATTTGAATGACATGTGTGTAGTTTTTTCTTGATTGGAGGATGAAAGATGATGAGAGGAGATATAGTGTTGGCTAAAGATGTTCAGATTGGCACCTTGTTCAAGCTAGATGCATGCACTTTTAAATGTAATTTAGTTATTTTGAAAAGTTAAAGAAAAGAGTCTTAGGTTTTGTTGGATCTCAAAAATGCAGGTTACAAATCCTAAGAGGATGTCAAGCTCTATGATCAGACTTGCAACATTTTTGAACCAATGTATGGAGATAACCTATTTGGTTGATGACTCCCTACACTTCAAGCTCTGCTAGGCCTAGGCAGGTAGATCTTTATAATGGAGCATATTAGAGGAATATATGATTTGGTTGAATTGATGGATCTATCCACAATGGTAAAGAGTGTGGGATAGATGGAGACTTGATAACTAATCTACTTCTAATGTGACAATTGGTAATTTTTAATGTGAAATTGGATAAGTGACCTATGAATGAGATGGACCAGTGCTCTATTGGGTATGTAGAGTCAAAGAAGTTCTATAATAGACGGTTGGTATTGGTTATAATTCTAATTGTTTGGCACTAAAGTTTGTTTATACCTTGTATAAACATGCAAGAATGTGATTGAAAAACTCTTCTTATTGATCTTATTGATCCTACAGGTTACTGTGATTTATTAAAAGGATTTTAATCCTTCCTTGAAGGAACCAATTAACAGAACCACACAATGACAAAAAATGTGTATTGAAAAAATAAAGTATACCCTTAATTTGAATAACAAGACAACATCAATGTGGAGAAAGTATGGCAATCATATCATTTACCTAACTCTTCTTATCGATCCAATTGTTACCCCCAAGTTATTGTAATCAATTAAAAGGATTTTAATTCTTTGACAGAAACCAATTAACTTGACTACACAATAACAACAAATGTGTTTTGATGAAAATGAAATATCAACTTGGATATGCAACTTCAAATAACAAAGAAGCAATAATGTGGAGATAGCTAGATAGTTTCTTTTGAATTTCACAAACAATCAACACCAATATTGAGCCACAAAATTAAAGATCTTCCATTGATTTCAGCCAAAATTTATGCATGCATCATGGTCCATACAATAAAGTTTATATGATAAACATTCTGAAAGTATTTTTTGTATATCTCCTACCTAACTCTTAATTCTAATCTTATTCCTGATTTAATTTCATTTGTCATATATACATTATATCTTCTAGGGTTATGACCCTTTGCTCTTCTGTTGAAACGCTTCACTTTATTTTAATTAATTTCCTTTGACAAATTAAAATAATTTAATCTTCATTGTATTTGCTTCTTTGTGAAATTTTAATCTTGATTTATTCATTAAGCCTTTTTACTGGCAATTTCTCACTTTATATTTTATCTAAGATGTCCTTTTAGTAAAATAATTACCCACTTCGTTAATTCCTCGAAAGTATTTTATTTTCCAAAAGATACTTTTCATCTACTCTTTTCATCTTTGGTAAAGAATATTCTACCTTCCAATGCAAATATCTTATAATTTTCTGCCCTTCATGCTTTTCGTGGGTAGAATAATCATCCACCATATGATCCCCTTGGTAAAAATGTGAAGTTTATATCTTCTTGAAGTAATATTCCTTTTCATTATAATTATACTTCATTCAACCTTTTGTTTGCACTTTGACCACATGTATTCACATTTCAGGGTGACTTGAAGCATCGAGGAGACTTATTTTATCTGACACCGATATCAAAGAGTCTCTCTAATGCATATTTTTGTAGGAAGATTGTATCGGTGAGACTTCAAACCACTCTTGCAGATTAGTGAGACTACAAAGCACTCTTGAAAATATTGGTGAGACTTCATACCACTCTTGCCAATATTGATGTGTCTCCCTGATGAAGTAAGCTTGTTGGGCTATCGGTGAGACTCCCCGAAAACCACATCGATGTAACCTTCATAATCGGAAAGACTTGAGGAAACAACTCTGACATCATATGTCTCTCTGATGGATATCGTTGTAGGAAGATTGTATCGGTGAGACTTCAAACCACTCTTGTTGATCGGTGAGACTTCAAACCACCCTTGCAAATATCGATGAGACTTCATACCACTCTTGCAGACATCGATAAGACTCCATACCACTCTTGCAGATCGGTGAGACTACGAACCACTCTTGCAGATATCGGTGAGACTTCAGACCACTCTTGCCAATATCGATCTGTCTCCCTGATGAAGTAAGCTTATTGGGCTATTGGTGAGACTCTCCCTGAAAACCACATCAGTGTAACCTTCGTAATCAGAAAGACTTGTGGAAACCACTCTGATAACATATGTGTCTCCGATGGATATCATTGTAGGAAGACTGTATTGGTGAGACTTCAAACCACTCTTGCCAATCAGGGAGACTTCAAACCACTCTTGCAGATATCGGTGAGAATTCATACCACTCTTGCAAATCGGCGAGACTATGTTTGGTCTCTTCGATGTAATTTTTCTTTGCTACACAATGACCAAAATGAGTCAACTAGCCTCTTAAATTGCTTTGAAAAAATGATCAGATGATCTCCAAAAGTAATGAAAATGCACCAAAATGTTTAGTTGTGATAGGGGAGCATGGTTACAGAATGATTTGGCATGAAGTTATAAATATTGAAAACTTTTAAAGCTCAAAGTTGCTTATTTAGCATTTTCTGAAAACTGCCACTGTCAAACTCAATTGAAACTCTCCAACTTGCCTTCTTGGAAAAATATCAAATGTGATTCTGAGAAGCTTCCACCCTGGATACTAATTCATTTAGGTCAAATGAACATGTGTGCTAGAGGGTTTTCCATAATTTTATTTTCTTCACCAAATGTCAAGCGTCAAAGTTGACCCTTTTGTAGTTGTTCTGGAAGTGTAATCTTCAAACTGGGTAAAACCCATTTGGTTTTGATTTTAGAAAAATATCAAATGATGTCTTGAAGCTCTGAAAATTGACATGGATGCACGTTGAGATGGGGAGAATGATTTGTAATGACACTCTTTTAGTTTCCTAATATTATCCTCCAAAGTTGACCCTTTTGGTAGTTTTAACAATATATAAACAACAAACCTTCGTAGAACCCTTCAACTTGGCCTTTTGAAACTTTGTCAAATCTGATTGTAGGAATCTGAAATCAGGTGTGCCTACTCACATATGGTATATTAACACGTTGCAAAGTTATTTTGCACGAAATTGCACAGGCTTCATATTATGATTTTTCAAAGTGGGTTATTTGAGCAGATTTTTCAACTATACTTCTGAGTGCTAGAATCAAATTTTTCATCATGGGAACCTAAAATTTTGCAAGAATTTGCATGAAATTTTAGGCTCCAACAGGTTCTTCATCCTCACCATCAGATCAAGTTATGAAGAAATATTTTGCATCTACTTCCCATTGTCATGCATTTTGGGTACCTAAGGCTTCTCATTCCTTGAAGATGAATCTTCTAGAAAAGAAAATAATGTTATAGCACTAGATACTTATCCATATTGTTGAGAATGGTATTAGAGCCCTAAAAACTAAATGACTTGTTAAGGAGCTTGATTATTTTAATCTCGAGTTTCAGTTTTAGGAACATTGCACCTATGGAAAAAGATCATGTTTAGTTTTAAATTCTAGTTCTCACAAATCTTCTAGGGTGTTGGACTATACTCAATCTAATGTGTTTGTTCCTATTAATATTACTTTGTTGCCAAAAAATTTATATTTTGTTTCATTCATTGATTAATACAGTAGAAGGATATTTTTTAATTTTCTCACGAGTAAATATGAATTCTTTAGTCAGTTTAAGAAGTTCAAATCATTTGTTGAAAAATACACTAGTAGAAAGATTAAATGTTTGAGGACTGATAATGGTGGAGAGTTTTGTTTGATATAATTTAATATTTTTTATGAAGAGTGGGACATTGAGAGGCATAAGATAACTCCATAACCCTTAACAAAATGGATTTGTGAAGAGTATGAATAGGACATAGATGGAAAGGGATAGGAGTATGATGAGTGGAGTTGACCTTGAATAAAATTCTAGGCTAAAGTTGTTATCATTGCATGCTATCTAGTAAATAGATCTCCTACATCAACACTTGTTGATAAGACACCCATGGATGTGTTGACACTTTGTACCACCCTTGTTTTCCCACTACTAATAACTAATTTGATAATTCTTTGTGGGTATTTAGGTTAGTTGCACTTCTACATTATAGTCTTCCCTTGCTTGTCTCTTAGTCAAATTTTCCAAAATAAAAAATATCCCAAAATTAGCTAAGTGTTTGAGTCTTCTTAATATTCCATCTTGTAGAGCACACAAATGGGTATCCTTAGTTAAATTTTGATGATTTTTGGGTCAAAATTGGCTAAGTTATGTATTTACAGGTTTTTTACTTTCGTCTTCTTGAATGTGCAGTTTAGATGGGTTTCCTCATAAAGGTGTAGTTCACTTGGTTTTCCCCATAAAAAGAAGCAAATTGTAAAAATACATAAGTATAAATTTTTCTGGTAGATTTCGGCTAAATTCTTGTAGCTAAAAGGAGGTGAAGGTCCCACAAATTGAGGGTTTGTGAGAGTCTAGTGGTCATCTAGTTTTGTGGGATTCCCAAGTGAGATGGTTTGAAGGATGAAAGTTGCAATTTAGATACAGTTTCCTTGCTTGCATTGGCTCAATGTTAGTAAGGTTCTCACATATAGAGCGATAAATTTTGAATTTGACTAAGTATATATTTTATGAGAAGATGGAGATGAACTTCCCACATGTTTAGATGTTGACAATTTTTTTGTTAGTGTATAATGACCAATTTTTTGCATGTGTATGAATTTGATGGCCAAGTGGATTTGTGGGGATTTACAAATAAATTTAACATCATTCAAAGGTGTAGTATCTAGCTTAATTTTTGCATGGTTTCAATGCAACCCAACTTTTGGGTCAGTGTAGGATCATGAGGGTCCAAACTAGGCCCTTAAGTGGCAATGAAAGTTAAAAAAAATAGAGTTAGACAACTTGACATAAAAATTTGAATAGTTTATTAACATAATTTGAAAAATATGTAAGAATAGAATTTTTAGAAAATTGAATGTATTTTATAAGATACTAGTCCTTTATTGGAAAAAAGTAAATCTATTTGGTACAAATTTGAAATTTCAATACAATAGTACTAAATATTTTCAGGAAAAAATGAAAAGAAGGTGCATGTTTGACCAACCTAAGTACAAGAAAAAAGTAATATTTATTTTTTAAACTTTCAATATAAGTAGAGGACACATGCTCAGATGTGCCACATTTTTTTGTAATTTTTTTGCAAGTAAATAATTAGTTATGATTTTTTTTATTATCTTTTTAAAAATATTAAAACTTGTTTGTTTGACCACCATAACTTAGTAAAAAATTTATCAAATTCAATTTTTCTTTTTCTTTTATTCTATAGTATGGGAAGCATAGAATGTGTAGCATCTTTTGGATTCAAAAAATGTGAAATAATTTGAGAATTATAGATATTTTTCAATCAACCTATCAATCGAGACTTTATTCATAATACATGTAGAAAATTAATAATAATTATCAATTAAATTCAAAATAAGGCATATCTAATATTGGTGGAAAGTTGACAATTTTCTCAATAAACCCTCTTAATTTCATCAAATTTGGATAAAGAAAAAGTCGTCCACCATTTCTTGTCATATCGCCACCTTTTGGACCCCCATGATCCTACACTCACCCTTCTTGTCATATCTCAATCAAGTCTCTTTTGTAAAATTTGATATCTAAACTTCCTCATTTCAAGTGACTTCATCTAGTCCAATTGGGTCCTTCTACATGTCCACTTCCACTTCATTTATTTTCCTCCCCATCTCATGCTAACATCATCCAACCTTGATGACATCATCTCACCTAGATCCATTCCTTCCCATCATTACATCATCATACTCTTTATTGAATTCATCATCAGGACTTTCCAACTTAATTGAATCTAACAAAGAAGCAAATTAGTTTTATATGCTAATGGATCTTCCACTTCAACCTAATGGAGAATCCCATCTTGAAACCAACCATTTTCCCACAAAGTGACATATCCATATGAGTGTCGTATTTCCACAATGGGTCATTTTATAAAGATAATACACAAGAAACACCATTAATCTCAAAAACTCCTAGAACCACAATATCTCAATCCCTAAAGCTACAATTGGTGCCTTAAATACTTTTACCATGGATTATGGGAGGGAAAACAATTCCCATACCTCATTTATTTCCTACAAGCATCCCTTTTATTAGAATTCAATCCTCAAATCACAAATTTTATGGGCAATATTCATCATTTTTGCACTCAATCTCAAAAATCATTAATTTTAGGATATAGAAAATCCCCAATGGATTTTTTTATGTCTTCTTGGTCTCCTGGATTTTGTTGGAATCTAATTATTTCTGAATTTCATTATTTTTTTTTAGAAGCTATGGTTTCTTCTTCATAGTGCCCAATAGAAGAAAAAAAGGTTTTTGAGCCTCATTACAAGTGGTTCTTCCTTTAGTTCTCTATAGAGACTTATGCATTTTACATCTTTAATACTATAACAGGCTCCATTCCTCTAAATCAATAAGTTTTACATTTTAACCTCTTCTCATTTCTATCATATTGTACATATTTTCTTACCTCTATGATTGAATGAATGTTCCATGTCTTCTATGCATATATTTTGTATGAATATGTTTGTAGGTACTACCTATGGATCTCTTCTTCCCTCTTGGTATTTTTCAAATTCTTTACCTCCATATCTATCTTTAGGGGTTATGAAATAGAGTCATGTGTGAGCCTTTTTGGCTACTTTCTTCGATTCTTTGTGCGGTAGTGTGTAGGAAGAAACAAATTTTTATCATGGTGTATCACCAACCATTTAATTTATTTTTAAATTCTTCACCATTATCCTATGATGTAGTTGAATAGGATTAGCTTAGGTTTGTTCAACGTTGAGTTGGCAACACTTTTTCATCTAGATTAGAAAGGAAGATGACTTTCTCCAAAGGTTTGATATCAATTTAAAGGGTCCCATTTTTCCTTATAATTTATGAAAAATAGTTCAATTAGGTGTAATTCCAAGTTACAACAAGAGGTTTAGTTAGGAAAGAAGAATTTGTTGAGACATATCAAAGTATTTGGTTGTGAGGCATATAAACATGTATTGAATGAGAAGAGGTCTAAATTTGAGAATAAGGTAGTTAAGTCTATTTTCATCAACTGTCATGTGGGTGTGAAAGATATAAGATTTTGGATCCATTGGCTGAAAATATTCTCTATAGAAGTGTGATTTTTAGAGAGTTTGAACCTTCTTCAAGTGTTTTTCAGCCAAAGAAAGAAGAGAAGGAAAAGCATCTATTTTTGCAAGTATGGATGTGTTTGGTAGTGTTCTCATTAATGTTGTCATTGATTTCAACATAGTTCACATTGTTGCAGATGGTATAGAAGTGCTTAGAGTACATGAGATCTATATTTATGAAGTGGTAGTTGTGTTTTTTCTAAGTTCTTTTGAGCAAATTGGAGAAACAATGGAAGCAGTGTTGAAGTTTGTTCTAAGTGTGCTTTGGTATTGTACTCCACATTTCTCCTGTGTTGATATTATACCTATTTGGATCTGTAGGTGTGTTCATAAGCGTCAATGGATTGTATATCCTAAGTTTTAGCTTCAAGGTCGATGGAGAGTAGGAGATATGTTCACCGATGTGTGAACTAGTTTTCCAAAACTATTTGTTTGAGGACTGGGAGAAATGTTTTGGCTCCGCAATCTTCTGATATTTGGTTTTGGTTTCAAATCCTATGGATCTGGGAGATGAATCTTCTTGATGGTTTCTATGTTCTGACAAATTTTCTTGTGGTTTGGCACTCCGGAAGACCTGCTCCAGAGCTCCTGTGCTTTTGCTAGTTGGTCTAGTTGGAGTGGTAAAATGTTCTCTGCAAATCAAGATTTTTTAATTGTTGCGGATGTACCTGAGGTGTTATCAGAGATGGTGAAATGTCTGGTGAAGCATGTTGATCAATCCACATTTGATTATCTTGCTGGAGATGCGTGTACTTGAAAAGATCATCGGTGTTTTCATTAGGTTTGGCTGACCTGGTGTTTACACATTACATTAAGATTTTGCATCAATTTGAGAAAGCATGTGCATGATCCAAGATGTTGTTTGGGTCCGAAATTAAATATGTAATTGGTCCTCTCACATTCTTATACATCGCGGGAATGTTGAGTAGTCGACCTAGTTTGAATTTGTAACTTGAAATTGTATAGCCGACCTGGGTAAATTTTTCTAACTTTGAAGATGGTATAAAATCAAATCAAGTTGTGGTGAATTTCATATCCATCCATCTATCATCTACAAATTGAGCAAGTGAGTTAAGTGTGTGAACAAGTGTGAAAAGCAGAGAGTGGAAGAGCGAATTAAGGCAATAGTACTTGAAGTTGTTAGATTCCTGAAAGCAGTAAGCTAATGGCATCTACAGTATTTTGATCAGGTTGTGAATGTGTGGAACCCTAGTGGTGGATCTTCATTTATCTCTTTTCTATTTTTTTGTAGGAAGTGATCCTACTTTCTGGACAGTGAGTCCTTCTCAAGGCAGTGAGCCCTTAATCTGGGTAGTGAGCATTTGTATCTAGACAGTGAGCCATCTGGTAGTGATCCTTTGTATCCAATATTTCATTACTATTATATTGTGAGTTAATCCTCATTGGGTTTTCCACATAATTCTGGTGTCTCTAGTGTTTGCTTTCTTTTATTTGCATTTCATGTTCACATTTAATAATAGATTGAAGTTAAGGTGAAAAGATTAAGTTTATAAGTAAAGTGACAACTGATTCACCCCCCCTCTCAGTTGTCTTGTGCATTTCAAACAATTGGTATCAGAGCTTTGGTTACTCAGTGAAAAGCTTCACCACTTGAGGTAGGTCAGATGGTGCACAAGTTGCAAATTCCTATTTTTGATGGAGTTGATTACAGTGACTAGAAAGAATAGATGATAAGTTATCTGATTTCACTTAGTTTCAATACTTGGAAAATTGTGGAAATAAAGTGTGTGCTACTAGCACCTAGTCCTTCCTCTATTGATGAGGTTATAGTTTTTGAAGAGAATGAAAGAGCAAGGTATGCTATCTTTAGTGCTTTATCTAAAACTGAAAGAACAAAAGTTATTTCTCTGGCTAGTACTCATGAAGTATGAAAAAAATTGAAAGACATTTATGAAGGGAATGATAGAGTAAATTTGTCAAGGAAACTAATTTCTAAGCGAAAAAATGAGAACTCGAGAATAGAAGATGGAGAAGACAATGCAAGCTATTATCAGAGAGTTGAACTTATAGCAACAGAAATCAAAAATCAAGGTGGTACCATGATAGATGAAGATATAATTGAGAATATCTTGATGACCTTACCGGATAATTACAGTGAAAAAGTATCTGCTCTTAAAGAACAATACAATCCAAATACATTTACTAAGGAGCATCTATTTGGTGTCCTGACTCCATTTCAAATGAGAAAATTTTCAAGAGATAAGGAGAAGACTGAAACAACCTTTAAAGCAATGAAGATAGGAGATGGTGATGATGATGATACATAAGATTTGGAAGCAAACTTCACAAGGATATTGAAGAAAGGTAAGTTACCTTTTAAGTGTTTCAATTGCGTAAATATTGGTCATTATGTATCGAGATGTCCTAAAAGAGCTACACAAAAGAAGAACAAGAAAAATAACAATAATTACAAAGATAAGAAGGATAAGAAGTTCAAGAAGTTGTATTATGTCAAGGAAGATGCAGGAATTTCTGATGACAAATCTGAATTTGAGGAAGATAAAGATGAACGTTTGTTTCTAGCCCTGGAAAAGAAATGTGCAAAGGAATCTGGTCCGAAGAGCAAGAAGGATGAAATAGAAGGTACTCTGGTAACTTCTTTTAATTCCAGATAGGATGACGACTTTTGGGTAATTGACAATGGATGTTCAAATCATATGAATGGAGATAAGAGTAAGTTTACTAAACTTGAGAAGTATGATGGAGGAATAGTCATGTTTGGAGATGACTCTGGTGCTAAGATTGTTGGTAAAGGAACAATTATCTTTGATGAAAAACACAATACTGACGATGTTTATTATGTAAAGGGTTTAAGGCATAATCTCTTAAGTGTTGGACAAATGTGAAACAAAGGAATTAAGCTTGTGTTTCAGGATAACACTTGTGAGATTAGAAAAGGATCTAGAAATATGGTAGCAGCTGGAAGAACTCATTGAAACATCTATCAACTTAAGGGTGGTGATGGTCAGTATTTTTTTTCTCAAATCAATGAGAATTGGATTTGGCACTAGAGAATGGGACATATGAATTTTGATAATCTGGTTGATTAGTTCTAGGGAAGTTGTTAGAGATCTTCCAAATCACAAAGCCTTCAAATTCAATCTGCAGAAGTTGCCAAATGGGAAAACAGACAAGAAACATTTTTAAAGGAAAAGATCAATCATCTACCTAAATGCTAGAATTAATCCATATAGATATTTTTGGTCCTACAAGAACAAGAAGCCTAAATGGTGGCATGTACTTTATGCTCTTGATTGATGATTACTCTAGGATGACATGGGTTACATTTCTTAGAGAAAAGGCTCAGGCTCTTGATAGATTCAAAGTGTTTAAGGCAAGCGTAGAAAATGAGGCAAACCTGAGAATTAAATGCTTAAGCTTTGATAGAGGTGGAAATTTTACTTTTGGTCAGTTCAATGCATTTTATGAAGAACATGGCAGAAAGAGACATTATTTTGCAGCTAGAACCCCTCAACAAAATGGATTTGTGGAAAGAAAGAACCGAACTATTTAAGAGGCTACCAGAACTATGATGAAAGAAGCAAATGTTCTTGATGTGTATTGGAGAGAAGAAATCCATAATGTTGTTACATTCTTAACAGAGATTAGATTAGATGTAAAAACACTAAGACCCCTTATGACTTGTGGACTGGTAAGACTCTACTATGAAATAATTTAAGGTATTTGGAAGTAGATGTTACATTAGAAGAGATGAAGAAAATCTTGGAAAGTTTGATGCTAGATGTGATGAAGGAATTTTCCTTGGATATTCAAATAACAACAAGGCTTACAGATGTTTTAATAAGAGATTGAGGAAAATAATTGAAAGTGATAATGTGAAGGTTGATGAAACTATGTATAGACCAATGGAAATAAATGAAGTTGAACCTGATGATCCTATCTGCGTGCAAATACAAGAAGAAGAAAAGGAAGAGAAACAAAAGAATGATGAAAAGGAAGAGACTCTGGAACCTGCATCCAAGACTCCTAAATATGTTTAGAGAAATCATTTGGAGAAACAGATAATTAGAGACATAAGTGAAGGAGTGAAAACAAGAAGTAAAGTATTTGAGGCAAACTTGTGTTTACTTTCTAAGATAGAACCTAATATTGTGAATGAAGCATTTAATGATGAAAGTTGGGTTAGAGAAATGAAAGAAGAACTACAACAAATAGAGAAGAATGAGGGATGGGAAATACTCCCTAGACCTGCAAGCAATAATGAATTGGTTCAAAATGGGTATTCAAAAAAGAGTTGAATGAAGATGGTGAAGTGGTAAGAAATAAAGCAAGACTTGTATGTAAAGGATATTCACAAGTTGAAGGAATAGATTTTGAAGAAAATTTTGCACCTGTAGAAATAATGGAGGCCATTTGGATGTTCTTGGAATTTTCAGCTCATAAAGACTTCAAAGTATATCAGATGGATGTCAACTCTACATTTTTGAATGGGAAAGTGGAAAAAGAAGTATATATGGAGCAATCAGAAGGTTTTCAATTTCTAGACAAACCAGACATGGTTTGTAAGTTAAATAAGGCATTATATGGACTGAAGCAAGCTCCCGGACCTTGGTATGTTAGATTAGATAGATACTTGACAAAGCAAGGATTCAACAAAGGGCCCAGAGAAAAAAATATTTACTTCAAGGTTGAGAAAGATAAGATACTGATAGTTGTGGTATAGGTTGATGACATCATCTTTGGTGGAAATAAAGGTATGTGAAAGATATTTGCTGAAGAGATGCAAAAATAATTTGAAATGTCTATGATTGGTGAACTAAATTTCTTCCTTGGACTTCAAGTAAATGAAACTGACAAAGGGATATTCATTTCACAATCTAAGTATGTTAAGGAATGGTTAAAGAATTTTGGAATGGATGAATCCAAACCGGTTTGTACGCCTATGGTAACTGGATATAAGCTGAGTAAGGAAGATGAATATGATAAAGTTGACTAGAGCATGTACAGACCCATGATTGGTGGACTATTGTATCTTACTACCACTAGACTAGACATTATGCATGCAATATGCTTAGTTGCAAGATTTCAAGAAAAATTGAAGGAAGTAGATGTTATAGCTGTGAAAAGTATATTCAGATTACTTAAAGGAACTCTAGATTATGGGCTATGGTATCTGAAAGAAAATGATCTCACTTTGAATGCCTACACTGATGCAGATTGGGTTGCTTGTGTAGATGACCGAAAAAGTACAAGTGGTGGTGCATTCTTCCTTGGAGGGAGATTAGTTTCATGGTTGAGCAAGAAATAGGATTCAGTTTCTTTATCCACTACAAAAGAAGAGTATATTGCAGAAATATTCTGTTGTACACGGGTATTATGGATGAAGAAAAACTTAATGGACATAGTTGTGGTGAGTGATGAACATATCTCTATATTTTGTGGCAATACAAGTGCTATAAAAATGTCAAAGAATCTAGTGATGCAATCTAGAAAAAAACACATATCTATCAAGTATCACTTCTTGAGGGAGAAGTTATTAAGGAATGAAGTTAGACTTGAATATGTACCTACCAAGGAACAAGTTGTAGACATATTCACTAAGGCCCTTTCGAAGGATACTTTCGAGTATCTCAGAGGGAATTTAGGGGTTTTTTCCCCTCCTTTGAACTAAGTGCACATGGAGGTGCATCAATCCAATGGATTCACAAACTCTTTTGTTCTAGACTGGTGATTGAGGTCTACTCCTCAGAGGGAGTAGAGAAGTGCATAGTTGCAGTATGTGATGTGGGTGTACTCCTAAGGGGGAGTGAACATAGCTTCATATGGAAAGAATTTCCTTTTCCATTGATTTCGAAGGGGGAGATAGAATCATGTAAAGATTTTATGCTTGGCAGGTTGTCACTTCTGAAAAGTATGTATGTTGTCTTTGATGGTTTTTCACATCATGTGTTGCGTTGCCATCAATGACAAAGGGGGATATTTTTGCAAGTATGGATGTGTTTGGTGGTGTTGTCATTAATGTTTTCACTAACGTCAACATAGTTTAGGTTGTTTTAGATGGTATAGAAGTGCTTAGAGTACATGAGAGCTATATTTATGAAGTGGTAGTTGTGTTTTTGCCAAGTTCTTTTGAGAAATTTTGAAAAACAATGAAAGCAGTGTTGATGTTTGTTCTAGAGTGTGTTTTGATATTGTACTCCACATTTCTCTTGTGTGGATCTGTAGGTCTGTTCATAAGCTTCAATATATTGTATATCCTGAGTTTTAGCTTATGGTTCGATGGAGAGTAGGAGATATGATCATCGATGTGTGAACTGGTTTGCCATAACTATTTGTTTATGGACTGGGAGAAATGTTTTGGCTCCACAGTCTTTTGATATTTGGTTTCAGATCATGTGGATCTGGGAGATGACTCTTCTTAATGGTTTATGCGTTCTAACAAATTTTCTTTTGGTTTGGTGCTCCAAAAGACCTACTCTGAAGCTCTTGTGCTTTTGCTAGTTGGTTTGGTTGGACTGGTAAAGAGTACTCTATGAATCAAGTTTTGTAATTGCTATGGATGTACCTGAGGCATTCTCAAATATGATGAAATGTTTGGTGAAGCATGTTGAGTAATCCACATTTGATTATCTTGTTGGAGAAGCATGAACTTCAAAAGATCATTAGTGTTTTCATTAGGTTTGGCTGACCTAGTGTTTACATGTTACATTGATCTTTTGAATTGATATGAGAAAGTGTGTGTGTGATCCAAGATTTTCTTTGGGTCCTAAATTAAATATGTAATTGATCCTCTCACATTCTTATCCACCGTAGGAATGTTGAGTAGTCGACCTAGTTTGAATTTGTAATTTGAAATTGTATAGACGACCTTGGTAAATTTTTCGAAGGTTGAAGATGGTATAAAAAAAAATCAAGTTGTGGAAAATTTCATATCCATCTATCATCTACGAATCGAGCAAGTGAGTGAAGTGTGTGAAAAAGTGTGAAAAGTAGAGAGTGGAAGAGCGAATTAAGGCAACAATACTTTAAGGTGTTATATTCCTGAAAGCAATGAGTTGATGGCATCTACAATCTTTTGATTAGGTTGTGAATGTGTGGAACCCTAGTGGAGGATCTTTATTTATCTCTTTTCTATTTTTCTGTAGGTAGTGAGCCTCCTTTCTAGAAAGTGAGTCCTTCTCAAGGCAGTGAGCCCTTAATTTGGGTAGTGAGCCTTTGTATCCGATATTGCATTACTACTATATTGTGATTTAATCCTCACCATGATTTTTCCTTCATTGGGTTTTCCACGTAGATCTGGTGTCTTTGGTGTTTGCTTTCTATTATTTGTATTTCATGCTCACACTTAATAATAGATTGAAGTTAAGGTGAAAAGATTAAGTTTATAAGTAAAGTTATTTGATACAGCTGATTCAACCCCCCTCTTAGTTATCTTGTGCATTTCAAATAATTGATATCAGAGATCTGGTTCCTTGGTGAAAAGCTTAACCACTTGAGGTAGATTAGACGACGCACAAGTGGCACATTCCTATTTTTGATGGAGTTGATTACAGTGACTAGAAAGAACATATGAGAAGTTATTTGATTTCACTTAGTTTCAATACTTGGAAAGTTGTGGAAACAAAGTATGTGATACCAGCTATGCCAACCCACCATACATGTCTTCCTATGGTGGTTCACCACCTCAATGTTCCTATTCTAATCCAACATCCACACCTTCCTATCACAATCCCCCATCCCCATACCCTTACATTAATTCCACATCTCCCCATTCTAATCCTTCATCTACATCTTCCTACTATCACTCCCCATCCCAATCTAATCCAACATCCACATCTTCCTACATCACTCTCCCTTTCACCGCATTATATCTTAATCCTCCATCTCCTCCTAATCCTCCATCCATTTCCATCCCTTCATCTAATCCTAATCCTCCATCTCCTCCTAGTCCTACATCCAATCCCATCCCTTCATCTAATCCTAATCCTCCATCCAATCCCATCCCTTCATCTAATCCTAATCCTCCATCTCCTCCTAGTCCTACATCCAATCCCATCCCTTCATCTAATCCTAATCCTCCATCTCCTCCTAGTCCTACATCCATTTCCATCCCTTCATCTAATCCTAATCCTCCATCTCCTCCTAGTCCTACATCCAATCCCATCCCTTCATCTAATCCTAATCCTCCATCTCCTCCTAGTCCTACATCCAATCCCATCCCTTCATCTAATCCTAATCCTCCATCTCCTACTAGTCCTCCATCCAATCCTATCCCTTCATCTAATTCTAATCCTCCATCTCCTCCTAGTCCTCCATCCAATCCTATCCCTTCATCTAATTCTAATCCTCCAATCCCCAATCCTCATCCTCCATCCCTTCCAAATGTTTCCCAAGGACTCATGCAAGAAGAGGCACCATGCCCTCCCACTTTATCATGTACTATCACTAGTGATGAGGCCCTCCTCCATCCTACACCTATCCCTCTCATCACCCTTCCTACCACCATCCACACGATTGAGCCGTTCAAACCCATCGAATCCATTGAATCCCCATATTCTACTACTAGATCCCCCAAATCCATTGAAGACATCCAATCCCCTCCTCCTAGTCCTAATATTCACAAACTTCAATCCAATGACCTTCATGAATCCTCCATCCTCCTCTCTCCCCTAGTTGTGGAACCCCTCCAACACTCTTCCATCATCATACATCCCACACAAGATGAGTCATGCCAAGAGATTGATCCAAAGCATACCGGCATATCCCCTCCTCCAAATCAAGATCACTCCATCCCATCTACTCCATCTCAAGAACATAGTCTTCCATCCATTTCATCTCATGATCCATACCCTCAACCAAGTCCTATCCTCCCATCCACCCCATCTCAAGATCATGCTATCTCCTCCACTCCATCCCATGATCCCATTTGCCTTCAAGATCCAATCACTCCATCTCAAGAGCCCTTATCATCCACTACCTCTCATGATCCCTTATCACTCATTCCTCCTAATGTTGCTATCCCCTCATCCCCATCACATGATCCTTCATCGCCATCTAGTCTTACCATTCGAATGCCACTTTTGTATCACCTTGGTAATATTACATGCGTCCATGGTGGTCTTCTTGCTGAAGAAAAACAATGTCTATGCACCACCTTTCCTCTTCCACCTACTAATGTGCTTGCATCATGCTTCCAAGAGAATAAGCATCCTACCATAGATCATATGCTTGAGAACATGAACTATCAAGAAAAAGGTTTAGGCCTTCATGAGCAAGGTATTTTAGAACCCATTCAAGTCAAAGAACATCCAGGCACACATGGTCTTGGATATATCTCCCAAAACCCGCACTCTAAAGATGTTGGTACAACCTCCGTACATCCTAAACGATCCTCTTCTAAAGGCACAAGAGGTACTTACCATCGGTCTACCAAGACATATGCCGCCATCCCCCCTCCTCCATCATACTACCTACAAACAACTATCCATATTCCTCCCTCATCCTCTAAATCCATTTTGGGTCCTTATGTCCCTCTATCCATCATTGCTCATCCTTCATCTACTATGGGTTCTTATATCCCTCCATCAAAACCCACACATCCTCCATATACACAGTCTATTTTGGGTCCTTACATCCCAAAATCACCCCCTCCATCTTATCCTATTCATCCACCTCCTCTCCCTCATACACCACATAAAAATCCTTCCTTCATAACTCCTAATCAAGATCAACAAAGGCACATACCTACACATAGTCCCTCTAACCCTACCTCCATCGCTCCACATCATTCATCTCTTCACATCTATCCCCTTGCTACTAAAAGCACTTTGGATGCCAAAGCAAAAATGTATAAATCCAAATGTCCATGTGAATCTAAAGCTCCTCATGTCCCCTTCAAAAGACATGTTGAAGAACAGAAAAATCGAGTCCAAAATCCAAATCAATCAAAAAGGCCACAAAGGCCCACCGAAGCAAAAATAAAAACCATATGGATCCCAAAGAAAAAAGGTGCCATACCTTCAATTGAAAAGTCGATAACGACATCCAAAGTTGCTATTCCCCCACAAAATCATTCACCTCCTCCATCTCCTAAATCTATTTTGGGTCCGTACATCCCAAAAATCACTATCCCAACTCCTCCATTATCGCCACCCTCTCCATCTATTCATCCACCTATCTTTTCGCATCCACCATCACATGTTCCAATGTTGGTCCTGAACACCTTCCCCCATCATACATCCACTCCATCATTACATCCATACACTTTCCAACATCCCCTCCACTATCCTCTCTATCTCCCCCATCAAATTCCTTTAATCCATCCTCTTGCATAAACCATCCAGTCTAATAGGGTTGTACCAACATCCGTTGGTCACTTCAAACATGGGCTCTTATTACCTCATATGGAACTTAATGCATGAGTCCTTCATCCCTATCCTTATCAATTGTCCTCTAAATTATGCATATCCATCTCCCTATCTTTATCCATCTTCGTCCACATCATACTCCAAAAAAGAGCCAAAAAATCAAAAAAATACAAAAAAACAAAAAAAATAATAAAGAGAAAATCATTCGTCCAATGGTGAAAACTTGGCAAACAAGCGCCTTGGATACGTACCATGATGAAAACTTGGAAAACAAGCATCATGCGTAAATTCCCCATCTCGTCTCCTTCCACGATTAGGGGCAACATCCACTTACGCATTCCTTTCCTCCATCTCCTACATCTGCCTATCTTCTGCATCCTATCCATCTTATCCCATTTATCCCACTTCCTCCCTCTTCCTTGAGATCTTGATAAATGTAGGGGCAAACCTATATACATGCTTTGGACACCTCTTGGCATATATTCCCATCCATCCACTATCATATTCCTTATCCACCTCTATCTATCTTCCATTGCCCATCTCACTCCCTTATCCACCCATCTTGCTATCCCTCTTGCCTCGTCATGCATGACACATATAGAGTGGGGGCATCTCCTTATTTGCATTTGGGTCCTTGGAGACATCATCCATCCATTCCGCCAAGTAATCTTCTCCATCTCCCCATCCTCTCATCCCATAGTCCTTTTCATCCTTTCATCCTTATCTCCCCATTCATCTATCTAAACATCCAATCCATCTCCCTATCCTTATCTTCCTATCCACAAATCCTTTTCCATCTTTTCATCCTTATCTCCTCATCCGTTTATGTACCCAGTAATCCATGTCATCTTTCTGAATCCTTATCCTTCTATCCATATATCCTAGCATCTTTCTATCTCCCCATCTTTATCCATCCATCCATTTTCCTTCCATCTCATAGTCCCTTGTCATTGGCCTCTAGCTATAGGCTACCCTCATGCAACCCCCTCATGCAATCCAATGACTTGATACCTCACTATCATCATTCCTCTCTCTTTCTCACATCTTTCCAATCTTCATCACTCATCTATCCATCATCTATCCATCATCTATCCATATATCCTAGCATCTTTCTCTCTCCCCATCTTTATCAATCCATGCATTTTCCTTCCATCCCTTGTCATTGGTCTCTAGCTATAGGCTACCCTCATACAATCCAATGACTTGATACCTCACTATCATCATTCCTATCTATTTCTCACATCTTTCCAATCTTCATCACTCATCTACCCATCATCTATCCACCTATCCTAGCATCTTCTTTTCCTTCCATCTCATAATCCCTTGTCATTGGTCTCTAGCTATAGGCTACCCTCATGCAATCCAATGACTTGATATCTCACTATCATCATTCCTATCTATTTCTCACATCTTTACAATATTCCCTCAATCTTCATCTCATCCATCCACCTACCCAAGCATCTTCTTATCCATCCATCCATTTCCCTCTATTATCCCTTGTCATTGGTAACTAGCTCTAGGCTACCCGCATGCAACCCAATGCCATTCACATCATCATTTGTCCCTCCTATCTATTTACCACATCTTTCTCACATCTTCATCACTCATATATCCATCGTCTCACCTCTCAAATTCATATTCTAATGATCTGAATTACCTATCCCATCCCTGAGCTTCACATCCTACATATCTTACACATATCAACCATCGTTCTATCCAATCCTGCAGCCTATCCTGGCTCATCATATCCCCTCCATCATTTTATCCATTTATCTTGGTCATCTCATCATCCCTTATCCATTGTCTGTCGTCGGTCTCTGGTCGAACTACGTTGCCCCTGCACTTTCACGTAGGCAAGGTCGGTTATTTGATCCACCCCCGGGGTTCTATCTTTTGTCTGTCTTGTCTCTTCCATCATCTATCTTTGGCCTTGTGTCGAGCTACGTGGCCCTTGCGCTTTCACGTAGCCAAGGTCAATCATTTGGTCCGCCCCCTGGGCATTTTTTCCATCTGATCCTCTATCTTCATCATCCTCTTTCCACTTTTACCATGGTCTTTTCCTGAACTACGAGGGCTCTGCGCTTTCACGTAGGCACGGTTGATCTTTGATCAACCCTCGAGCCCCTAGGTCTTTAGGGTGTGTTAGTCCTGTTGTCTTGTCATCCTGTCATCTTGTCGTGTCATCAAGTATGTCCCTATCCTAGCTGGTGCTTATCAAACAACGGTCATCTGTATCACACGATCCAATCGGTTTCTGGTATCCTACGTCATATTGATCTTTTAGTTTACTATCCATCATCGGTCGGTCTCAACAGGATGTATCCTTCCTAACAGACCTCATCAACCCCATCCATCATCTTGATCCTATGGCAAAGGACGTTTCAAACTTGATTGTGATCTTTTGATGCTTTTGGCTTTTGTTTATCATTTGAGCTCCCTATCATCACTTGTCATGGTCGCCTTGATCCATCATATCATGGTGTGCTTTGAATAGTAAACATAGGGGCGTATCTGGATCTTTTTCTTTGTTTTTGTCTTCTTGGTTGTCCCACGTCGTAGCCACCAAGATCCCTGAGGTCTTGTGTTACGCTGGGGCATCCTTTTGTGCTTGTAGTTATTCCAATACCTGGCCCGACCAAATTCATCGCGATTTTGGGGTATTGGAATAGCCTTCTTGTCTGTTGTGTTTGTTTTATGCATTGAACACTAATCCGTCTTGGTTTACATACCCTGACGCTCGATGTCTTATGCTATAGCAAAAATTAGTGCTCTACGGATGGAAAATTGCATTAGGATTACATGTCATTTTCCATTCTATCATCTTGCATGTCTCCCCCATCCTCATCCTCATCATTATCATCTATCGGATGTATCCTTCCCTATCCTTGTGTTGTTTTGGGATGTATCATTCCCTCGTCAACAACACTCATCCTCATCCTCATCCTCATTAGGATGTATCCTTCCCTATCCTTGTGCTATTTTGGGATGTATCATGTCCTCATCAACAACACTCCATCAACCATCCGCCCAACCTGGCTTGTACTTGGATTGGGGCAACATCACATTTTTTTCTTGCATCCATTTGTGCTCACATTTATCTCTCATCACTTATCATCATTTCTTATCCATCAACTTACATCATCATTTTCATATCCCCTTTCCTCATCTCATCTTTCATCTTTTCCCCCATCTCTTCCTCCTCCTTCTTCCTCCTCCCCCCACTTTCTTTCTTTCCTTCTTC
>CM021102.1:633915275-634008927 GCA_007115665.2 Sequoiadendron giganteum
ATCCTCTCATCCTAATCTACCATCTATATCCTCCTATGCCAACCCACCATACATGTCTTCCTATGGTGGTTCACCACCTCAATCTTCCTATTCTAATCCAACATCCACACCTTCCTATCACAATCCCCCATCCCCATCCCCATACCCTTACATTAATTCCACATCTCCCCATTCTAATCCTTCATCTACATCTTCCTACTATCACTCCCCATCCCAATCTAATCCAACATCCACATCTTCCTACATCACTCTCCCTTTCACCGCATTATATCTTAATCCTCCATCTCCTCCTAGTCCCTCATCTAATCCTAATCCTACATCCATTTCCATCCCTTCATCTAATCCTAATCCTCCATCTAATCATAATCCTCCATCTCCTCCTCGTCCTTCATCTAATCCTAATCCTCCATCCATTTCCATCCCTTCATCTAATCCTAATCCTCCATCTCCTCCTAGTCCTCCATCCAATCCTAATCCACAAATCCCTAACCATAATCCTCCATCTCCTCCTAGTTCTACATCTAATCCTCCAATTCTTAATCCTAATCCTACATCCAATCCCATACCCACATCTAATCCTAATCCTCCAGCCACTCCTAGTCCTCCATCTAGTCCCACCCCTTCATCTAATCCTCATCCTCCATCTCCTCCTATTCCTCCATCCAATCCTAATCCATCAATCCCTAATCCTTCATCCATTCCCATGCCTACGTCTAACCCTAATCCCACATCTCCTCCTAGTCCTCCATCCATTCCCATCACCCTACCTACTCCTACATCCCTTCCAAATGTTTCCCAAGGACTCATGCAAGAAGAGACACCATGCCCTCCCACTCTATCATGTACTATCACTAGTGATGAGGCCCTCCTCCATCCTACACCTATCCCTCTCATCACCCTTCCTACCACCATCCACACGATTGAGCCGTTCAAACCCATCGAATCCATTGAATCCCCATATTCTACTACTAGATCCACCGAATCCATTGAAGACATCCAATCCCCTCCTCCTAGTCCTAATATTCATAAACTTCAATCCAATGACCTTCATGAATCCTCCATCCTCCTCTCTCCCCCAGTTGCGGAACCCCTCCAACACTCTTCCATCATCATACATCCCACACAAGATGAGTCATGCCAAGAGATTGATCCAAAGCATACAATCATATCCCCTCCTCCAAATCAAGATCACTCCATCCCATCTATCCATCTCAAGAACATAGTCTTCCATCCATTTCATCTCATGATCCATACCCTCAACCAAGTCCTATCCTCCCATCCACCCCATCTCAAGATCACGCTATCTCCTCCACTCCATCCCATGATCCCATTTGCCTTCAAGATCCAATCACTCCATCTTTGGAGCCCTTATCATCCACTACCTCTCATGATCCCTTATCACTCATTCCTCCTAATGTTGCTATCCCCTCATCCCCATCACATGATCCTTCATCGCCATCTAGTCTTACCATCCCAATGCCACTTTTGTATCACCTTGGTAATATTACATGCGTCCATGGTGGTCTTCTTGCAGAAGAAAAACAATGTCTATGCACCACCTTTCCTCTTCCACCTACTAAAGTGCTCGCTTCATGCTTCCAAGAGAATAAGCATCCTACCATAAATCACATGCTACAAAATATGAAATATCAAGGAAAAGGTTTAGGCCTTCATGAGCAAGGTACTTTAGAGCCCATCCAAGTCAAAGAACATCCAGGCACACATGGTCTTGGATATATCTCCCAAAACCCGCACTCTAAAGATGTTGGTACAACCTCCGTACATCCTAAACGATCCTCTTCTAAAGGCACAAGAGGTACTTTCCATCACTCTACCAAGACATTTGTCACCATCCACCCTCCTCCATCATATTACCTAAAAACAACCATCCATCTTCATCCCTCATCCTCTCAATCCATTTTGGGTCCTTATGTCCCTCCATCCATCATTGCTCATCCTCCATCTACTATGGGTTCCTATAGCCCTCCATCAAACCCCACACATCTTTCATATACACCGTCCATTTTGGGTCCTTACATCCCAAAATCACCCCCTCCATCTTATCCTATTCATCCACCCCCTCTCCCTCATACACCACATAAAAATCCTTCCTTCATAACTCCTAATCAGGATCAACAAAGGCACATACCTACACATTCTCCATCTACACATAATCCCTCTAACCCTACCTCCATCGCTCCACATCATTCATCTCTTCGCATCTATCCCCTTGCTACTAAAAGAACTTTGGATGCCAAAGCAAAAATGTATAAATCCAAATGTCCACGTGAATCTAAAGCTCCTCATGTCCCCTTCAAAAGACATGTTGAAGAACAGAAAAATCGAGTCCAAAATCCAAATCAATCCAAAAGGCCACAAAGGCCCACCGAAGCAAAAATAAAAACCATGTGGATCCCAAAGAAAAAAGGTGCCATACCTTCAATTGAAAAGTCCATAATGACATCCAAAGTTGTTATTTCCCCACAAAATCATTCACCTCCTCCATCTCCTAAATCTATTTTGGGTCCCTACATCCCAAAAATCACTATCCCAACTCCTCCATTATCGCCACCCTCTCCATCTATTCATCCACCTATCTTTTTGCACCCACCATCACATGTGCCAATGTTGGTCTTGAACACCTTCCCCCATCATACATCCACTCCATCATTACATCCATACACTTTCCAACATCCCCTCCACTATCCTCTCTATCTCCCCCATCAAATTCCTTTAATCCATCCTCTTGCATAAACCATCCAGTCTAATAAGGTTGTACCAACATCCGCATAGTCACTTCAAACATGGGCTCTTATTACCTCATATGGAAATTGATGCATGAGTCCTTCATCCCTATCCTTATCAATTTTCCTCTAAAAATCCGCATATCCATATCCCTATCTTTATCCATCTTCGTCCACATCCTAGTCCAAAAAATCAGAAAAATACAAAAAAATAATAAAGAGAAAATCATTCGTCCAATGGTGAAAACTTGGCAAACAAGCACCTTGGATACGTACCATGATGAAAACTTGGAAAACAAGAATCATGTGTAAATTCCCCATCTCGTCTCCTTCCATGATTGGGGGCAACATCCACTTACGCATTCCTTTCCTCCATCTCCTACATCTGCCTATCTTCTACATCATATCCATCCTATCCCATTTATCCCACTTCCTCCCTTTTCCTTGTGATCTTGATAAATGTAGGGGTAAACCTATATACATGCTTTGGACACCTCTTGGCATATATTCCCATCCATACACTATCATATTCCTTATCCACCTCTATCTATCTTCCATTGCCCATCTCACTCCCTTATCCACCCATCTTGCTATCCCTCTTGCCTCATCATGCATGACACATATAGAGTGGGGGCATCTCCTTATTTGCAATTGGGTCCTTGGAGACATCATCCATCCATTCCGCCAGGTAATCTTCTCCATCTCCCCATCCTCTCATCCCATAGTCCTTTTCATCCTTTCATCCTTATCTCCCCATTCATCTATCTAAACATCCAATCCATCTCCCTATCCTTATCTTCCTATCCACAAATCCTTTTCCATCTTTTCATCCTTATCTCCTCATCCGTTTATCTACCCAGTAATCCATGTCATCTTTCTGAATCCTTATCCTTCTATCCATATATCCTAGCATCTTTCTATCTCCCCATCTTTATCCATCCATCCATTTTCCTTCCATCTCATAGTCCCTTGTCATTGGTCTCTAGCTATAGGCTACCCTCATGCAATCCCCTCATGCAATCCAATGACTTGATACCTCACTATCATCATTCCTCTCTATTTCTCACATCTTTCCAATCTTCATCACTCATCTATCCATCATCTATCCACCTATCCTAACATCTTCTTATCCATCCATCCATTTAAATCCATTATTCCTTGTCATTGGTATCTAGCTATAGGCTACCCTCATGCAATCCAATGCCATGTTATCTCACTATCATCACTCCTATCTATTTCCTACCACTCTTCATCATTCATCTATACATCCTCTCATCCTCCCAATTCATATTCTAATAATCTAGGTCACTATCCCATCCCTGAGCTTCGCATAACCCACATCCCACATATCGACCATCCAATCCTATGGCCTATCCTGGCTCATCATATCCTCTCCATCATTTTATCCATTTATCTTGGTCATCTCATCATCCCTTATCCATTGTCTGTCGTCGGTCTCTGGTCGAACTACGTTGCCCCTGTGCTTTCACGTAGGCAAGGTCGGTCATTTGATCCACCCCCGAGGTTCTATCCTTTGTTTGTCTTGTCTCTTCCATCATCTATCTTTGGCCTTATGTCGAGCTACTTGGCCCCTACACTTTCACATAGCCAAGGTCAATCATTTGGTCCGCCCCCTGGGCATTTTTTCCATCTGATCATTAACCTCCATCCTCTATCTTCATCATCCTCTTTCCACTTTTACCATGGTCTTTCCCTAAACTACGAGGGCTCTGCGCTTTCACGTAGGCAAGGTTGATCTTTGATCAACCCTCAAGCCCCTAGGTCTTTAGGGTTTTTATTGCCTTTTGTCCTATCATCCTATCATCATGTCGTCTTGTCGTGTCATCAAGTATGTCCCCATCCGAGCTAGTTCTTATCAAACAACGGTCATCTGTATCCCAAGATCCAATCGTTTTTTGCTATCTTGCATCATGTCGATCAACCAATCTATCCTTGGTCTCAACAGGATGTATCCTTCCTAATAGACCTCATCAACCCCATCCATCATCTTGATCCTATGGCAAAGGACGTTTCAAACTTGATTGTGATCTTTTGATGCTTTTGGCTTTTGTTTATCATTTGAGCTCCCTATCATCACTTGTCATGGTCGCCTTGATCCATCATATCATGGTGCGCTTTGACTAGTAAACATAGGGGCGTATCTTGATCTTTTTCTTTGTTTTTGTCTTCTTGGTTGTCCCACGTAGTACCCACCAAGATCCCTGAGGTCTTGTGTTACGCTGGGGCATCCTTTTGTGCTTTTGGTTATCCCAATACCAGGCCCGACCACTATCTTTATGACTTTGGGGTGTTGGGATAGCCTTCTTGTTTGTTGTGTTTGTTTTCTGCATTAGGCATCAATCCGTCTTGCTCTACATACCTTGACACCGGATGTCTTATGCTATAGCGAAAATCAGTGCTCTACGGATGGCAAATTGCATTCATGTCGCATTTCATCTCATTGCATATTCCTCATTCATCCAATTCTTCTTCCTCCCATCTCTCCTCTCTTTCTTTTCTTTTCTCTCCCTCTTTTTCGCTTCTTCCCTTCCCTCTCCTGTACAAGGCCCTGAACTCTCGTCAGCCCGTCCCGCCCATGACTCCTGCCAGGGGCCAGCCCAGATGATCCCCGGCCCCGCTGTTCGCGGGTCAGAGCCCACGCCTGGCTACGCTAACCCCGACTGCATGGCCCACTGCCCCCAGGCGGGATCATCCATTAGGAGGGCATATTGGCTTCCAATAGCTTTCTCTTAACGCCCAAAATTTTTAAAACAATTTTTTTTAATTCCGTCTTCTACCCTTTTTTTAATTTTTTCCCGTCCACAAAACCCATGTTTTACATTTTTGATAAAACATTTAAAGTGCATTAAAAAGGTATTTTTACCTTTTATTTACTGTTTTATTCCTCCAATTAATCCCTTCTCTTCCCAGGGCTGCCATTTGCACTCCGTTTGTCTGATTGACTTCGTTCAAAAGGAAAACTTGCCTAATTTTTTACCCTCTTTCCAAATATATCATCTATTTCTTCCTATTGAGATGTTTCCCGGGACCCTTCTTTTTCCCCCGTCACCCTCTCGAGGGGGCATACCCTTCGCATTTACCAATTTTTCTGACCATAATTAACACCTTCCACGATTGGGACATCTCCTTTCGGTCACTTCTTCTAGTCATCTGCACTTTCTTTTCTTCAAGGCACTGTTATTCTAACGATACTTCGAAGAGGGGCAGAATGTAGACATCCAAATTTGATCACTTCCATATGATCAAAATCGTCTATTATATTCATCTATTCCATTAACGGTGATTAAATAATTTATTTAATCATTATTTCATTTTCTGCCTAAGGTTCCTAAAGTATCTAATTAAATAAATTAAATACTTTACCTTACACCCTGTTCTTCTCTAAATTAAATAAATATGACAAATTATTTAATTTAGTCTTTTAACCCATTTGAATTAAAATCAATTTTTAATTCCTCTTTTCTCTCTCCTTGTCACATTCTCCATAACCCTCTTCTAATCCGGATTAAATTAATTAATCTGTGATTAGGATGTGCACCACTTAATCTTGATTAAGTGTCACATCCTCCATAATCTCCCACTTGCCTCTAATCTCTCATTAATTACCTTAATCATGTGTTTGCACAACCTTAATCAGAATCATTAGCCACATTTGGCTTACCTTTTCTGGTCAACCTTTCCACTTACCATTTTTGGTATGGACTCCCTTCCCCATGTGAATTTTTAATTCACATTTATTCAACCAAGGTTCCCCTCTTCCCCATGTGAATTTTTAATTCACTTTTATCTTTCCAAGGTCTTCTCCATCCCCCATGCAAGATTCTAGAAGCCTTGAATTGTCACTTCACATGTGCCAAGGGCTTCTAGAACCATGGACTTGTCACATCACCCACATGTGACAAATCTCCAACTTTTTGGAGACCCTCTCTTATCCACTAGATTCTTCTAATCATTGTGAATTTTTAATTCACTTTTATTCCTCCAAGGAATCTTCTCATCCCCCAAGATCCACCTCATCTCTACATCACTCCACCCTAGGACATCTCACCCTCCACATGTCAAGATGTGAGGGCTTGTGAGTCCTCAACTCACCATAGCCCTTCATCTTGATCTTTGTTGGATCAATCCCAACCGTTGAATTCTCTAAAGAATTCAATTTGGCCTATAAATACCCCTTCAATTCCTTCATTTTAAAGGATCAAGTCTTTTGCAAATAAACTCTTGCAAAATTGCCATTCAATCTCTCATCTATTTTAGCATCCATATTGCATCAATTCATCTTGCATCCACTTCATTTTCATCGCCATCCAAGGAGCACACAAGACTTCAACATCAAGGGCCAACCAAGGAAGCAACAACATGAAGGTATAACAGCAATTTACTTGTTCATCTTGCTTTCATATTGTTCATTTTCTTATGCTAATCATTGAGGTGCCCTATTATCTTGTTGTTTCTCTTTATTGCACTATTAGTTATCTAACATCTCACATTTTAGGAAGCAGCATTTTATTAGGATCACACCAGCAACTGGTCCTTCCTTTGCTGATGAGGCTGCAAATTTTGAAGAGAATGAAAGATCAAGGTATGCTATTTTTTACTTATTTAACTAAAACTGAAAGAACAAAAGTTATATCTCTGGCTATTTCTCATGAAGTATGGACAAAATTGAAAGACATTTATGAAGGAAATTATAGAGTAAAGTTTTCAAGGAAGCTAACTGCTAAGAAAAATTTTGAGAACTTGAGAATAGAAGATGGAGAAGACATTGCAAGCTATTATCAGAGAGTTGAACTTATAGCAACAAAAATCAAGAATCAAGGTGGTACCATGACAGATGAAGATATAATTGATAATATCTTGATGACCTTACCAGACAATTATACTGACAAAGTATCTATGCTTGAAGAACAATATGATCCAAAGAAATTTACTAAGGAACATTTATTTGGTATCCTCACTGCATTTGAAAT
The DNA here is from genome assembly GCA_007115665.2 of Sequoiadendron giganteum. NCBI lineage: Eukaryota > Viridiplantae > Streptophyta > Pinopsida > Cupressales > Cupressaceae > Sequoiadendron > Sequoiadendron giganteum. Next base: position 633,923,011 of record CM021102.1, read on the forward strand.
GAGAAAATTTGGAAGAGATAAGGAGAAGACTGAAACATCCTTTAAAGCAATGAAGATAGCATATGATCTAGATGATGATGATACAGAATATCTAGAAGCAAATTTAACAAGGAGATTGAAGAAAGGTACTGGTAAATACAAAGGTAAGTTAACTTTTAAGTGTTTCAATTGTGGAAATATTGGTCATTATTCATCAAGATGTCCTAATAGAGCTACACAAAAGAAGAACAAGGACAATAATAAAAATTACAAAGATAAGAAGGATAAGAAGTTCAAGAAGTTGTATTATGTCACGGAAAATGTAGGAATTTCTAATGATGAATCTAACTTTAAGGAAGATAAATATGATTTTTTGTTTCTATCCCTAGAAAGGAAATGTGCAAAGGTCTGGAGAGCAAGAAAGATGAAACAAAAGGTACTCTGGTAACTTCTTTTCATGCCAGATATGATGAATAATTTTGGGTAATTGACAATGGATGTTCAAATCATATGACTGGAGATAAGAGTAAGTTTTCTAAACTTGAGAAGTATGATGGAGGAATAGTCATGTTTGGAGATGACTCTAGTGCTAAGATTGTTGGTAAAGGAACAATTAGCTTTGATGGAAAACACAATACTAACAATGTTTATTATGTAATGGGTTTAAGGCATAATCTCTTAAGTGTTGGACAAATGTGCAGTAAAGGTTTTAAGATTGTGTTTTAGGATAACAGTTGTGAGATCAGAAAAGGATCGAGAGCTATGGTAGCAACTAGAAGAAAAACTCATGGAAACATATATCAACTCAAGGGTGGTGATGGTCAGTGTTTTGTTTCTCAGATCAATGAGAGTTGGCTCTGGCACCAGAGAATGGGATATGTAAATTTTTATAATCTGGTTAGGATTAGTTCTAGGGAAGTTGTTAGAGATCTACCTAGAATCACAAAGCCTTCAAATTCAATTCGTAGAAGTTTCCAAATGGAAAAATAGACAAGAAATAGTTTTAAAGGAAAGGATCAATCATCTACCGCAATGCTAGAATTAATCCAAATAGACCTTTGTGGTCCTACAAGAATAGGAAACCTAAATGGTGTGAGGTTCTTTATGATCTTAATTAATGATTACTCTAAGATGACATGGGTTACATTTCTTAGAGAAAAGGCTTAGGCTCTTGATAGATTCAAAGTGTTTAAGGCATGAGTAGAAAATGAGGTTTACCTGAGAATTAAGTGATTAAGGTTTGATAGAGGTGGAGAATTTACTTCTGATGAGTTTAATGCATTATGTAAAGAACATGGCATAAAGAGACATTATTCTGCTCCATGAACCCCTCAACAGAATGAAGTTGTGGAAAGAAAGAACTGGGTTGTTCAAGAGCCTTCCCAAACTATGATGAAAGAAGCAAATGTTCCTGATGTATATTGGAGAGAAGCAATCCATACTACTATTTACATTCTTAACAGGGTTCAGATCAGAGGTAACAACACTAAGACCCCTTATGAGTTGTGGACTAGTATGACTCCTACTATGAAATACTTTAAGGTATTTGGAAGTAGATGTTATATTAGAAGAGATGAAGAAAATCTTGGAAATTTTGATGCTAGATGTGATGAAGGGATTTTCCTTGGATATTCAAATAACAAGGCTTACAAATGTTTTAATAAGAGACTACAGAAAACAATTGAAAGCGATAATGTGAAGGTTGATGAATCTATGTATAGACTAGTTGAAATAAATGAAGTTGAACTTGATGATCCTATATGCGTGAAAATACAAGAAGAAGAAAAGGAAGAGAAAGAACATAATGATGAAAAGGAAGAGACTCTGAAATTTGCATGCAAGACTCCTAAATATGTTTAGAGAAATCATTCAGAGAAGCAGATAATTGGAGACACAAGTGAAGGAGTGAAGACAAGAAGAAAATTAGTTGTGGTAAACTTGTGTTTACTTTCTAAGATAGAAACTAAGACTGTGAATGAAACACGTAATGATGAAAGTTGGGTTAGACCAATGGAAGAAGAACTACCATAGATAGAGAAGAATGATACATGGGAACTAGTCCCTAGACCTACAAGCAAGAATGTAATTGGTTCAAAATGGGTATTCAAAAACAAGTTGAATGAATATGGTGAAGTGGTAAGAAATAAATCAAGACTTCTATGCAAAGGATATTCAAAGGTTGAAGGAATAGATTTTGAAGAAACTTTTGCACCTGTAGCAATAATGGAGGCTATTCGAATGTTCTTGGCATTTTCAGCTCATAAAGACTTCAAAGTATATCATATTGATGTCAAGTTTGCATTTCTGAATGGGGAACTGGAAGAAGAAGTATATATGGAGCAACCAGAAGGTTTTCAACTATCAGAAAAACCGAACATGGTTTGTAAGTTAAAAAAGACATTATATGGACTGAAGCAAGCTCCTAGAGCCTAGTATGCTAGATACTTGACAAAGCAGGGATTCAACAAAGGGTCCACATACAACAATCTTTAATTCAAGGTTGAGAAAGACAAGATATTGATAGTTATGGTATCTATTAATGACATCATCTTTGGTGGAAATAAAGGTATGTAAAAGACATTTGCTAAAGAGATGCAAAAATAATTTGAAATGTCTATGATTGGTGAACTAAATTTATTCCTTGGACTTCAAGTAAATCAAACTAACAAAGGGATATTCATTTCATAATCTAAGTATGTTAAGGAATTGTTAAACAAGTTTGGAATGGATGACTCCAAACCGGTTTGTACCCCTGTGGTAACTGGATGTAAGTTGAGTAAGGAAGATGAATCTGCTAAAGTTGATTAGAGCATGTACATATCCATGATTGGTGGACTATTGTATCTTACTACCACTAGACTAGACATTATGCATGTAGTATGCTTAGTTGCAATATTTCAAGCAGAACTGAAGGAAGCACATGTTACAGTTGTGAAAAGGATATTCAGGTATCTTAAAGGAACTCCAGATTATGGGCTACGGTATCCGAAGGACAATGATTTCAATTTGAATGCCTACACTGATGCATATTGGGTTGGTTGTGTAGATCAACAAAAAAGTACAAGTGGTGGTGCATTCTTCCTTAGAAGGAGATTAGTTTCATGGTTAAGCAAGAAACATGATTCATTTTTATTATCCACTGCAGAAGCAAAGTATATTGCAGCAACATTTTGTTGTACACAAGTATTGTGGATGAAGAAAATATTAATGGACATAGCTGTGGTGAGTGATGAACCTATCTCTATATTCTGTGATAATACATTTCAAAGAATCTAATGATTCATTCTAGAAAAAATTACATATCTATCAAGTATCACTTCTTGAGGGAGAAGGTATTAAGGAATGAAGTTAGACTTGAATATGTACTTACGAAGGAACAAGTTGCAGACATATTCACTAAGGCCCTTCTGAAGGATAACTTTGATTATCTCAGAGGGAAGTTAGGGGTTTCTGCCCCTCCTTTGAACTAAGTGCACATGGAGGTGCATTAGTCTAGTGGATTCATAGACTTTTGTTCTAGACTTATGATTGAGGTCTACTCCTCATGGGGAGTAGAGAAGTGCATAGTTGCAATATGTGATGTGGGTGTACTCCTAAGGGGCAGTGAACAAAGCTCTATATGGAAAGAATTTACTTTGCCATTGATGTCCAAAGGGAAGAGAGAATCATGTGAAAATTCTATTCTTGGCAGGTTTTCGCTTCTAAAAAGCATGTATATTGTCTTTGATGGTTTTTCACATCATCTCTTGTCATCAATGACAAGGGGGGAGATTGTTGTAAGTATGGATGTGTTTTTTGGTGTTTTCATTAATGTTTTCATTAATGTCAACATAATTTAGGTTGTTGCAGATGGTATAGAAGTGCTTAGAGTACATGAGAGCTATATTTATGAAGTGGTAGTTTTGTTTTTGCCAAGTTCTTTTGAGAAAAATTGAGAAATAATGAAAGCAGTGTTGAAGTTTGTTCTGAGTGTGCTCCGGTATTTGAAGATGGTATAAAAGCAAATCAAGTTGTGGTGAATTTCATATCCATCCATCTATCATCCACAAATCAAGCAAGTGAGTGAAGTGTGTGAACAAGTGTGCAAATCAGAGAGTGGGAGAGTGAATTGAGGCAACAGTAATTTAAGGCGTTAGATTCTTGAAACCAGTGAGTTGATGACATCTACAATCTTATGATCAAGTTGCAAATCTATGGAACCCTAGTGGTGGATCCTCATTTATCTCTTTTCTATTTTTTTGTAGATAGTGAGCTGCTTTCTGGATAGTGATTCCTTCTCAAGGTAGTGAGGCTTTGTATCCGGTATTGCATTACTACTATATTGTGAGTTAATCCTCATAGTGGTTTTCCACATAAATCTGGTGTCTCTGGTGTTTTCTTTCTGTTATTTGAATTTCATGTTCACACTTAATAAGAGATTGAAGTTAAGGTGAAAATATTAAGTTTATAAGTAAAGTAATTTGATACAACTGATTCACCCCCCCTCTCAGTTGTCTTGTGCATTTCAAACATAGTTCATGTTCCACTTACCTTGATGAAAAATGAACTACATACACACATTGGACCTATAAGTGGTGAATAAGTGAATAAGCACAAAACACCTCTTAATAAGACATTATATCAATGATTAAACAAATTGAATCAATTCAAAACAGTAATCAATTGAAAGTGTCATATTGTTCTCTATCCTCAAAGATTTATTAAATCTTGATTGCTCTCAGATTGTCCAAGAAAATAAGACTGTTAATATGACAATTCAAACAACGAGATGATGATAATGCAATGATAAATAATAAATCAATTAAACTAGCATGATATTGATGTGAAACAGATAATTGCAGCTACAGGAGGCAGCCATGGTTGAAAACTTGATTGCTTGATGCTTGATGTCTGGATTCCTATAGAGTAAGAGTGCATAAGTTAGATTATCTGGATCCTTTCTTGGTTCAATGAGGCTTTATTTATAGATTTTCTGGTTGTAGAAATGCATAGGGAAAGCTTTGAGAGGCTTGGATTCAATCTGGAGGATTGAATGGTGAGAGATGGAGGAGATTGAGAGAAAGATGGAGATTGTCTCTACCCATGAAAACACCAGGCAAGAGAAGAGGAAGGATTGATGGAAGAGGATTGAGAGATCAAATTTCAAATTTGTCTCCAATTTGTCTCCAAAAATTCCCATGAAGTTTCAAACAATTAATTGTGACATATTTTAGACATGATTTCGACATAGGAAATCTAATTCATTTTTGAGGAAATGTAGATTTGAATATTCCTTATGCTCCAATTCAAATATTTTTGATTTATTTAAATTAGGAAAAGAGAGATAAATAATTTAATAAAACGAACTATAGGATAGTTGTTTATTAAATTAATCAGAAGAATACGACAATTAATCAATAAAGTGTTTTGTCTTTATTTAATTAATTTAGGATGGATGTGATAGATTGAAATAGGGATTTGATAATTAAATTGAACAAAGTATTTAATTAAGATGAATATTAGAAGAATTTAAATGCGGTGTGAATGTGAACTATTTAAATAAATATTTCTATTTATTCAAACAGTAGAGGAAATTAGGATAATTAATCAAATAATTTGAATTTAATTAATCGGAATTCTCTAGACCATTTTTAGGTGTATACATTTTTCCCCTCTTCAAAGTGATGTGTTTACACGTTGCTTCAAAGAAATATTTTGCTGCTACTGCCAGGATTGATGATAATTAAAAAAAAAATTCCATGTGCCCCAGACATTGATTTTCAGATGATTGATGATAATATGCCCCCTCGGGAGATAAATTAATGATGTGATAATTTTTAGAATTTTTCAAAAATTTGATGATTTTTCGATGTTTTGATGATGTTTCGATAATAAAATAATTTATCTCCCGACAAAATGATGAAGAAATAGAGCCCTTAGATGATTTTTAATTAATTTCATGGATAAAATTAATCAAAATGTAATAAAATCCACCAAAAATACCTTTCAAAAATTATAAATAGTGCTAAAAGGTCATTTTCAAAGTCATATTTGCTTTTTGAGTTCAAAAATTCATAGTGTAGACATGGAAAATGTACAAATTCGTTTTGGCACACCTGATCGCGACTACTAACAACGTTTTCTCTCAGATCAAATTCTCAGCATTTCATCACTTTCTATCCTTTAATTCAATAAATCACTATTTATTGGATTAAGTCTATCACCTCCTTTGATTAAATTAATCAGTTTAATTTAATTAACCCTACATTGCTATTTAATTAAATAAATCATTTTATTTAATTAAAATCTCTAAAATCCTCCTATTAAATTAAATAAATTAAACCTTATTTGATTTAATCTAACACATTCCTTCTTTATTAAATAAATCAAATCATTTATTTAATGAACCATTTCCTCTCAATTTATGACTTAAATCAATTCATAAATCTAAGTCTAAATTGTCACATCACTTAATTCTTCATTAAGTTAATCAAATCCTTGATTAAGTTAATCCTTCTCACTAAAATTCTCTAGAGAATGCAACTTGCACAATAAATCAATTACTTTGATTTATTAATTCTCCTATTTTCCCTCACAAAGCATCAAAGAGGGAATATTTCTTATTTGAATTCAAAAAGTCCAAGTGGACTTGGTCCTTCCAACAAGGCAATAAAAGTCTCTTACATGTCCTTGACCTTGAGCCAAGTGACATTAGCTTCATTCTTTTTCCCTCTTCAACATGTCATTTCTCAAATTTGAAATGCCACCTAATTACATTTATTGTCACATTGGCCAAACTTTGCACATTCCTCATCCAATCACATTTGGACAAGTGGCACAATGCCATTGGACTATCTTTTATCCCACATTGCTTATTTCCACTATCTCTTCCATGATTTGAATCTATAAATTGGAGACTCTTCTCCTCAATCTTCATCCACAACTCATATGCAAAGTTACTCTCTTCAAATGAGAATTGATTTTGCTATTTGCATCCATACATTCCTATCATTTTCACATTTGCACCAAAGTTATGCTCAAATCTCCTTGGAGATTTGACCATTTCTTCATGAATCCATATTGCAACCATAGGAATTGGGAAAGGGCCAATTGCAACATATCATTGGCACCAATTCCCTCATAAGATCTTTAACTTATTTGCTTGATTAGGATTTAATTCAAGTTTCTTGCTTTATGTTCTTCATTTTCTTAATTTTAGCTTAATAAGTGGATTTCATGGGGAATCCTTCAAATCTTTACATGCATTTTGATTTAACACTAACAATGTTTGACTTCTTGGTGCATTTGCAGGTTTAGGGGTTCATATTTTGGCGCTAGGAGGGCAGCATCACATTTGACACTTTTTTCTTTCAAAATTCTGCAGTTTTTTCACGTTTTTTGTTCATATACAGGAAACTGCACCGCGGACTAGACACGCGGTGCTGTATTGCATCATGGACTCATACACGGTGTTGTATTGCACCGCACCTCCCAATGCTTGTGGCACCATATAGCACCGCATCTGCTTCCCGTGCTCCAAATTTGAAAATTCGCCAGACTCCACCGCTTCCAAACTCCACTGCATGTAAAACTCCGCCATAGCTATAGTCTCTATTTCTATAGAGCACCGCATATAGTCGATCGTGTGGCGCTGTATAGTGCCGCCTGTGTTTTTAAGCAGCACCACACCCATTAAGCAGCACTGCACTTGCTAAACTCTGCTGCGGGATCACTCTAATTTTTAAAATTTGAATAATTTGTTTTTAGCATTAACCTAGTTTGCTATATTTCTTCTTTTTTACTTTCTATTTTCTGTTATTTTGCAAGATGGAGGCAAAAGGAGAAGTTCACCATGATGTTATCTTCACAAACCCAAAGTGTTTCTAAACACTAAAAGTGTTCTTTAACACTTCTTGAGAAAATTTGTTAAAATCTTTGGCCTTAGGAAAACTAATTTTACTTTGGGCTTTAAAAAACATTCAAATTTTCTTTTATATTATGTTCATTTTGTGCAAAGTCTTTCTAAACACTTAAGTGTTCTTCAACACTTTTGGAAGAACTTGTTAAAATCTTTGACCTTAGAATACTAAATTTTCATTGGGATTTAAAAAGAACAAACAAACTTTGTTTTTTAAAGTTTCCAAGGGGCTAAAAAGAATTTTAGGCAAATACACTAGAGTTGGTTTGAAAGGTAATAATTGAACAAGGCAAATTCACATTTCAATTTTGGTGCTTTTAAAATGAATTCATCATTGCTTTGAAGGATAAAATGAACAAGTGTCTTTTATGTTTTGCAAACTTTTTAACAAATTAACATCACTAAAATGTGTATGCGCTTCTCTTGCGCTTTATGGTGATCTTGAGAATCAAAAGCATTTTAGTGATATTAACTTGTCAAAAAGATTGCCTCCACATTTCAATTTGGGCACTTAAAATTGAACAAAACATGCGAGTGTGAGTACGACATATTGCAGAGGTTTTCCCCTTTGTTTTTCAACAAAGGTTGTGTAAACGACGGGATATGTTAGCTCACTTTTGTTTATATTAGAGGGCCTGCCTTGTAGGAAAAAGTACTCACCCAAGGGAACGACCCAACCGGGAACACGCTAAAGCCAAGCGACTTCCACCCAAGATATAAGTGTGGATATTGGAACAAAGGCCAATATCACGAGGATTATTTCGATGAGATGGACAGCAATGGACTCTCGTTGATGTTGGATAATCCCCCACGAATGGAATGCCCGAATTAGAACCCCTTGTTTAGAAAAAGGCCAGAACCTTGTCTACCTTGTTGGTGCAAAAGGTCATGTCCTTTGAAGGCGCCCCACATAACATGCAGTCTTATTGTGGAAATGGAAGGTATGCCATGGGAGATTCATGGGTACTAATGCTTGGCTGACCTGAATAAGTGAGTGTCATGGATGGGAGCCAATGTGGTCAAGCATTTAGCCATTCGCACAAGATGTGTGCAGCTGGATTTATCCAAGTGGGAACCCAACAAGGTATTGCCCCATCAACCTAGGAGTGTAAAAAGTACTTGGAAAAAAAAAACATTGCTTGATCTTGAAAACATTTTGAAAAATGAACATACACAAAAACCTTGAAATTTCAAACACCTTGTGGGAAACAAATACCTATTGACGAATTTTCCCACTCTTGCTTTCCCTAGGAATCACATTCCTAGAGGTTTCTAAGTGTACAAGTTCTACCATCATTTGTTTCCAATAAGGATAAACATAAGGAAACTTTTGCCCTATTTTCCTCGATTTCCACACAAAGGACCTTGTGGGATGAGAAAGAGAATGGGACACTAGACATATAGTTTTGAAAACCTAAGCAAGCAAGTGTCTTGGATAAAAAGAACCTCATTTAACCAAGATAAAGAGACAAATTGAATTACACATGTGTTGTTTCCAATGATTTCCCGCAAGATTAAAATCCCAAAGCCAAAGTTCAAGAAAGTGAGTCTAAAAATCCCTGAGCAACACCTTGAGATGCTCTTTGAAGTAAGGGAGAGACTTGTATACAATTTCTACAAAAAATCCTCAAGGAACAATCCCTCATTGTATACATTTTATTGTCAACAAAATCCCAAACTTTTTCAAAGGCTTGCATTTCTCCCATAGGAAGTCTAGCATGTTCTTCAATACCGAGGTTTTGTAGAGAGAGTCACATCTAGGTTAAGGTTTAAGATCAAATTTGTCATTCTCATTCATTCCTCCATCAAATCAAGTCTCATTTCATCATCAAACCTTTTGAGAACTCTAGAATCAATCATCACGCTAAACTTAGAGGGCTAAATCAACATCATCATATCTTGGCTTAACACACTTAGCCAACATAGTCTTAAACCATTGGACAAATTTTCTTTAAGATAACACAACTTCTTAAAGTCTATTAGTTCTCAAACACATTGGCATAACACACTTTGTCAATTCATCCATTTGTGCAAGTTCCCTTAGGATAACACAACTTCCTAGGGAAAACAACTTCACGACAATCTTGTTTGACTTAATGCATCTAGTCAAATTATCACAATCCATCAAATCAAAGGCCCTTACGAGTTTAGCACATACCTTCAAAAGTTCTCCAAAGGTTTCACTCACTCATCCCATCAATTTAACCCATCACCATTATCACCATCTTTGATCTTTTAGCTTCCCTAGTTCTTCTCTTTTGGACCTAAAGGATTAGGATCGAACAAATCCCTATTTTTTATGGTCCAAACAAGATCTCAATACAAGAAGGACATGGATAATATCAAAGAAATATCAGCTTCTATGGACATGAGTCATTTAAACATCGAAGTGAACCTAGCGGGATCAAGCAATCCCCCAAGCAACTCTCCCTTATCATCACAAAATCCTCAAGAGGAGAGTCATCAAGAGGACGGCACAAATGAAGACATGGGGATGACACTGAATGAAATCATGGAAATGTTCAAAATCTAGAGAACCATAGAATTGTTAGTGCTATGTTCAAAAACCTAAATATGATAGCAAGAGGAGGGGTCATGCCCCCTCCCAACCTTAACACAAGCACTAGTATAGATGCATCCCTATTGTCCAACATCAACCAAGAAGTACCTTGTACCACATCAGTCATCACACGAACCTCCCCGAATGTGAACAAGAGGAGTGCCATGTTCAAGGAATTGCAAAAACATCACCTTGTGGCTAATAAAGAAGCAATCATCACCCCCACACCGACTACATCTATTTCAGAAAACCCATCTCACCCATATGTCCCACTCACATTTCATAATCCTGCTGGTTCATCCTCATTTCACACCACACCAGTCTATCAATTGAACATACCAACTACCCCACCGCATGAGGAAGTTGGCTTGTTTGGAATGACGGAAGCTATCAATCCTTTCTCTTTCCAAAATGGTGCATCATCCCTTCCCCCGCTTCCTTTCGCATCTGCATCACCTCTTGGAATAGGTCTTCCACCTTTACCCATCAAAAAATTTTCCGATCCAAGCAATCTGACCACCACTTTGAACCTGCTTCTTTTGCCCATATCCTCACAACAAATCGCAACTATTCCTGTCACCATGGTTAATGCATCTATTGGCCCTCAAGTCTCCCAAAGCATGCCTCCTCAAGGACCAATCATCTCAAACACCCCTCCGACAACCCAAATCACAAACACCACCACAATCCCTCCACCTACCATGATAGTTGGCATGATTCCTATTCCACCACCAATCCCACCGAAAGCCAACACAAAAAATTCATTCACCACTCTAATCCAAACCCTCCAAAAGGAAAACCAACAAAGAGTACTCCAACAAAAGCAGCAAGCCCAAGCCCAAGCTCAAGCCCAAGATCAAGCCCAAGCCCAAGTGCAAGCTCAAGTGCAAGTGCAAGCTCAACCCCAAGCGCAAGCACAAGCTCAAGCTCAAGCCCAACAACAGGCACAAGCTCAATACCAAGCACAATTGCAAGTGATCCACCTACAAGCCTACCAACAAGCCCTGCAAGACTTTCAGGCACAGCACCAAGCTAAACAACAAGCTTTATTGGCACAACAGTAGCTCGACCAACAATAAGCATTGTTGGTGCAACAGTAGCTAGACCAACAACAAGCATTACTAGCTCAACAGCAGATTGACCAACAGCATGGTTCATGGGAACAACAACAGATGGACCAACAACAAGTGCTATTGGAAGAGCAACAACAAGATCAACACAAGCATTGTTGGCACAAATGCAGGCTTACAAAGAAGCCTTAAACACACAGCCAAGCTTGCAACAAACGCCCACTAGTACTCCTCCCACCACGCGCACTCCCCAAACGCCTTACAACTCATTCATCCCACCCCCCAATCCAAGCAAAGATGCCACAACACAAATCAAACTACTTTCGCAGCAGGTGTTGGACTTGCAAGCAAGAAAAACCACAAGGACACCAGGCAACTTGTGCCCTTATCCATTTGATAGAAGTCTCACCATGGTACTGTTCCCAAAGGGATTCAAGATCCCCAAATTTGATAAATACAATGGAACGGGCAACCCTGAAAACCACATCAGGGAATTTCAGGTGCACTACATGGAAGTTGCATATGATGACACGTATCTAATGTGGCTCTTCCCTCGAGGCCTAACTGGTCTAGCTATGGAATGGTTTTCTTGCCTACCCACGGGCATTAAAAAATTTGAGGAAATAGTGGAGGATTTCCTTAAAAATTACGCTTTTAATATGGGTGCAGATGTCAGTTTAGAAGAACTATCTACACTCAAACAAAAAAAAGGAGAGTTATTTGCATCCTTCTTGCAAAGATGGCGATCCAAGGCCAATCAGAGCAAGTGGACTATGCCAGAAGAACAACAAGTCTACACCATCATAACCAACCTTGATAAAAACTTGGTGTTTTACTTGAAAATGCAGTGCATCACATCATACAATCAACTAATTCCAAAGGCACTCAACATTGAAAGAGCCCTTACGGCACGAGAAGGCACACCAACATTCACTCCACCGCAGGCTAACCACCCGTCTAACAACTACAATGATAAACCTCGAACATGGTCGAGGAACAAAAATATCACGAACAATGGTGTGGTCGACGCTAAGGTAGTCATCAGAGCTCCTAAGCAAAATACCCAAAACCATCATCAACCGCAAAATCATAATCACAATAATGTGCAGACTAATGCGGTAGTGCAACAAACACCTTCCACCGGTCAAGTCAACAATGTGGGTAATCAAGGAGGACCACATCCTTGCAACAATTTTCCCCCCAAGAGGAAGTTCGCAGCCCTTGGTGAATCAATTGAGTCGATAATGAAGAAACTAGTCAAAGAGAATCTAATCAAGATCTCTAACTCCGAGCAATACATGGAGCCCATGACCAAACCGCCATGGTAAAATGAGAATCTCCTTTGTGACTTTCAAAAAGTCAAAGGACACACCACTGCCAACTGCATGAGACTCAAAAATATCATCCAAGACCTCATCGAGGATAAGGTCATCAACATCGAGCAGTCGATCGGAAACCAGGACCTAAAAATCTACACAAATCTGATGCCAAATCATAACCAAGGGAAAAATAAGGGTAAACAAAATTGTGCTAGTGCTAATCTAGTATACGAGGAGATAGTCAAATGTGTCGACGAGATGGTCACTGTCATAAATATCAAGGGAGCCAACAATGACTGTGGAGTCATGACATGAGGCATAAAGGTTACCATTGTTGGGGCACCTACTAAGACCCCCATTACCAACACAAAGGCCATCCCCTATGATTACAATGTAATTGACCAGCTGAAAAGAACACCCGCACAAATCTCCATCATGGAATTACTAAAAATCTCCGCCGCCCATAGACAAATCCTAGATGAAGCACTAGCTGCATCTACCGTTGCTGCCACCCTTGACATAGAGCAATTTTAGGCTATGGTGGGTAACATCGTTACCCCAAATCTCATCACATTTTTAGACCAAGATTTCCCCCCGCAGCCATCTCATAACCGCGCACTCCACCTCCAAGTCCTAATCCATAAAAAGAAATTCAAACGAGTCCTGGTAGATGGTGGTGTAGGTCTTAATATTTGTTAGCTGAAACTCATAAAAAAATTGAGATTCACCAAGGATTCCATCAATAAGAATAAAATCATCATGGTAAGAGCATATGATGACCAGGAAAGAGTGTCTCAGGGCACTATCAAGATCCCCATCCAAGTGGGGCCAACAACTATGGAAACAACTTGGCAAGTTCTTGACCTTGATCTACCATACAACATCCTCCTAGGATGCCCATGGATACATGGAATGAAGGCAGTGGCCTCAACCTATCACCAGTGCATGAAGTTCTCATATCAAAATGAGGAGGTTACTATACATGGGGATCCTGAACCTTTCGCCTATTGCAAAAACTTGGAAGCCAAGTTTTACAAGATCCCTCAAGTACCTAAAAATGATGAAGGACCATCCACTTCATACATAGACCTAGCTAATCTCACCTCCACTTCTATGACAGAGACACCCGCCATCCCCGACATATCCGAGATTAAGAGCATGATCGAGGACAATGGATGCGGTGATTATAGAATGAAGAGAAATGCTTTTGTTGTAGGAGAGTTACCACAATCTCCTAGGTCACATGGGCAACCACAACTGATTCAAACACCTGTTTGCACTAGAACGGAACCCTATGGATTCCACCATTGGGGGGATCTTAGTTGGGAGAATGTGGACGAGGAAGACATCACAAACACTCTGTACCAAGATGAAAGACCCACTCCCACCCTACCCATGGAGGAAACAAATAGAGGATTATAAATGATGTTCGGCATGGGCTATAACAGGAATGAAAGACTAGGAAGAAACAATGATGGACGGTTGGAGCCCATCATTGTGGAAAGAAGGATGCGAAACATTGGCCTTGGCTATACCCCTCTGAGTATAACCATGTGTGGCAGAGGTACACCCAGAAGAGCAATCTGGTCCTCTCCTCAAGTAACAACAACAATCCCTAGACCACTCGTTTGCTTAGGGATCCCACTCGATAATTACACCTTTGACGTTACCGATGTGTGTGCTAGTAGTGATGATGAGGATACCATAGCAAGTATCCCTAGGCTTTTTGAGGAGTCCACCTTGTTAATGATTAGTGCCTCACCCGCTGAGCCAATCCAACGAACCCATCAAATCCACTTAGTGTACCCCCAACTCATCGATCATGACCAACGGGGACCACCAATTCTAGACTCGTTCGAAAATGATGAGGCTCTCTCAAAATTCATGGGACTAAGGGATACAATCCCGTGCAGAGATCACAAGGTTGGATTCAACATCACACTAGACACACAAGCATACTATGGGGAGGCAATTGAGTCCTTCAGTCGCAAAAGAAAAATATCAAGAATAAGCTTGGAGTTATTGAGTGAAAACCACACTGTGGCACTCTCTAACCATAAAATAGTAAAAATAAAGGATGCATCCAATGGTGAAAACCTCCTTGAGGTGCCAGAGGATGAAGGATTCAATCTCCCCCCTACTGCTCTACACCAGGAGAAGTCAATAGTATTGGCAGAACAGTGCAACCCTGTCAACCTGGGAATAGAAACAAAGCCACAAATCACATTCTACGCCCAAACACTTCAAACAGAGGAACAAGAACTATTGGTAGCATTCCTAAAGGAGAGAAAGGTAAATTTTGTGTGGACCTATGCAGACATGCTAGGCTTGGACCCTGAAGTTGTAGTTCATCATTTGGCCGTTTACCCCGGAGCAAAACCAGTCAGACAAAAGCTAAGGAAGATGCACCCACAAATAGCCTTGCTTGTAAATATTGAGCTGCAGAAACTTCTGGATGTTGGCTTCATACGCCCAATCGACTATCTAGAATGGGTATCTAATCTCACACCGGTCTCAAAACTGAAAGGGGACATCCGCATCTGCACTAATTTCAGAGACCTAAACAAAGCATGTCCCAAGGATGACTTTGCACTACCCAACATTGACATGATAGTGGATATGACGGTCGGACATGAGATGCTCTCCCTAATGGATGGCTTCTCGGGGTACAATCAGATTATGATCACAAAAGAAGACCAACACAAGACAACATTTACATGTCCTTGGGGCACCTACTACTGGAACTTAATGCCATTTGAGTTGAAAAATGCAGGAGCTACATACCAAAGAGCCATGACATTAATCTTCCATGACATGATCCATAAAACAGTCGAAGATTATGTAGACGACATACTAGCTAAATCAAAGAAGAGACAAGACCATATAGCAACTCTAAGTGCTATCTTTGAAAGGCTCGAACAATATAAGGTTAGACTCAACCCGAAGAAGTGTGTCTTTGGGGTACAATCAGGAAAGCTTCTAGGATCCATAGTTTCAATGAGAGGAATAGAGGTGGACCTTGCAAAGGTAAAAGCAATCCTTGAAATGGAAGCACCAAGAATGTTAAAACAACTAAGAGGATTGCAAGGTAGACTCCAATCCATCCAGAGATTCATAGCACAACTAGTAGATAAACAGATTGCCTATTCACACCTACTTCACAAGGGAGTAGCTTTCAGATGGGACGACAAATGCGAGCAAGCATTCAGCAAAATAAAAGAATATCTACTTACACCACCTGTGTTGATGCCACCAATTGTGGGGAAACCATTAATCCTATACATCTCAGCAACAATAGCCGCCCTGGGGGCCCTTTTAGCCCAACATGATGAAAAGGGAACCAAGTGGGCTATCTACTACATCAGCAAAACAATGGTGGGACACGAGCTTAATTACACGTCAATAGAAAAAGCTTACCTAGCACTGGTATTTGCAGCTCAGAAATTCAGACACTACATGCTAGAGCACCAAATCAAGTTGATTTCCAAAATAGACCCTCTAAAGTACCTATTGTCAAAAGCAACTCTTACAGATAGAATGGCTAAGTGGGTAATGATATTATCTGAACATGATATCGAGTATGTAGAGCGAAAAGCCATAAAAGGACAAGTCATTGTGGATCAGCTGGTAGGAGCTCCCCTCTACATAGATAACCCACTCATATCAGAATTCCCAAATGAGTCCCTTTTTAACCTTGATGTAGCAGACCACTGGAAATTATACTTTGATGGCTCACACACACAACATGGATCAGGAGCTGGTGTGTTCTTCATCATGCCACAAGGAGACTACATACCTAGATCATACAATCTGGCATTCCCTTGTACTAACAATATTGCAGAATACAAGGCTTTGACCATAGGCCTCAAGATTGTAGCACAATGGCGAATCATGACATTAAAAGTCTATGGGGACTCACAACTTATCATCAACCAAGTCAATGGTGAATACCAAACGAAGGATGATAAGCTCGCACCATACAAGAAGGTGGTAGAAAGCCTCAAGGAATCTGTCATCGACATTACCTTTGAGCAGATACCAAGGACAAACAACAGAGTGGTCGATGCAATGGCAACAATTGGATCCTTACTGGACATTCCTCGCAACGTCTCCAAACATGAATTCCTTATAGAACAGCTTCTCATACCCACATTTGAGGTACCAGAGTCAGAATACACGTGTGAACTCGTTGGTCTCGGTGATCTTTGGTATCATGATATATAAACCTACCTAAAGTTAGGAATCCTCCCCACTGACATCACTCTAAACCTAAAACGCACTTTTGTCAAGAGGACTTCACAATTCGTCATCCTAGGAGAGACCCTCTTCCTTAGAAGTATCGATGGAACCTTGCTATGTTGTTTAAAACCCAATGAAGCCTTGACTGCTCTAGCTGAGGTACACAATGGCACATGCGGGTCACACTCAAGTGGTATGACCTTGGCTAAAAAGTTGTTGAGAACAGGGTACTACTGGCCGACGATGGAAAGAGAGGCACACAACTTTGTTAGAAAATGCCTACAATGTCAACAGCATGGAGACCTTATTCCAAGTTGGTGACCTCATGCTGAAAGAAAACCAAAAGAATGTGCCAAATCCGAATACAAAGGGAAATTTTGAGCCCAACTGGCTGGGACCCTTTATCATCACTGCAAGCTACAAATCGGGGGCATATCAGTTGTTGACACCAGAAGGCAAGCCCCTGCAAGAGCCCATGAACAGTTCACACCTCAAAAAGTTTTATGCCTAAATATTGCAAGGTATAGAACCAAAAAATACAAAAAAACAATCAGAAAAAGTCCTAAAAAAATAGTTACCTTGATGAAAACCTAGCAAACAGGCATCTGGTTGACAACAAAAAAAAAAAATCAAAAAAATAGTAAAAAGAAAAAAAAATTCGTCCTCTAGTGAAAACCACTTTGGTGGCGCTTTGGGCAAGTACCTTGGTGAAAACCTGGCAAGCAGGCACCAAGTGTAAATAAGGCACCAAGTGTAAATAAAGCACCTTCCCCATCTACCAGGATCTGCACGACTCATTCCATCACTCATTCATCCACTCATCCACTCGCATCCATACCATAGCCTGCATTGGTGTCTACACCATATTCCACCATGGAACTACTTGGCATTTCTAAGGTCAGTCTATCCTACCTTTACCGAAGTAGTCTATTACACCACACTGGGGGCATGTTCTCGCAACATTATATCATATTTATGCATATTCTTGTGATCTTTTTCAAAATTTATCAAAAAACCAAAAACATTCAAAATTCATTAGAAAAAACCAAAAACATTCAAAAATTCATCAAAAAACTCAAAAATATGTCGAAACATTGGAAAATCTTCAAAAAATCATCATTTAGTCTTGTTAGTCCTCCACCTTGTCGAACTACATCATCTCTGAGCTTGAACGTAGGCAAGGTTGATCTTTGATCATCCCCCAAGATAGTTAATTCCTTAGGCGTCTGTCACATTGGCAATCTGTTTGCCAATCCATCTTATCATCAAGTTAGTCCATCATCAGTTGAACTACGTAGTCTCTGTGTATATAATGTAGGTAAGGCTAATCTACAGATCAGCTCCCTCAACCCCTAGGATAGGTCTTTAAGTTAGTCTGTTCATCATAAATCTTTAAAATACCAAAAACAACCTCAAAACATTTGAAAAAAAAAATCCAAAATGGTGCATCCATTTCATCTTGCTTTCACCTGTGAATGTCTCACTCATAATAAAGTCAATCGTTGCTTTCATCCTTTGGTGAGTTAGTTAGAAGCAAGTTTAGTAGGTCTCAAAGTGAACACCTTAATCATCAAAGTCTTAAGTCTAGAGCAGTAAGCAAGCAATTTAGTCACCTCGGAGTATTAATAGCTTATCACCCAATCGGCCCCATCAAAACCCTGATCACTACATGCCCTAGGATGAAGCTTTCCTATGATGGACATAATCATCAAGTAACCCTCACAGTAGTTAGTCTTGGCTAGCAGTATGAAGAACATTAGCTTGTGTGTTTACTCTACTTTGGTCTCTTTTGACTTATCTTATTTTGTGCTCATCCCAAGGACCTCTCGATGATGCCTAAACAAAACAGGTTTAGAGAGAAAGGAATGCAGAAATGATCATTATCTTTTATCTACTATGCTTGTGGGATACGCTTGTAAAATAACTTAGTTATGCATGTTTTGTTTGGTTTGTATGGAGGATGTTTTAGAATTCTTGTTGACCACATAGGAAAGCTTGCTTTTTTGTGTTTTGGTCCGAGATATTTAGAATGTTTGAACTACATCCTGAATAAAGTATGAATGCTAAGTGTGAACAAGAATACTCCTATCTAATTTTTAAGTCAAAGTCCATCACACTAGGTACCACGTCATCCTGGTTCTTAATACCTTGATGCATCGTACCTATGTGTGTTATCAAA
Organism: Sequoiadendron giganteum; assembly: GCA_007115665.2. Classification (NCBI taxonomy): domain Eukaryota; kingdom Viridiplantae; phylum Streptophyta; class Pinopsida; order Cupressales; family Cupressaceae; genus Sequoiadendron; species Sequoiadendron giganteum. The sequence continues at coordinate 633,942,254 of CM021102.1, forward strand.
CATAACGCAATTGACCCTTTGAAAATCCTAATTCCTATATGAAAATGTAAAATCACCATCATCATCCTCACTAACTCATTAACTCTGCAATTCTTCTATCTTCTTTCCACACTAACATGGTATTATAACAGTAATCAAAATATCGCCCATGCATACATCCTGCATCCGCTAGATAGTTAACATCAGAAGAGCATTATATCATATCAATATCTTAAGTTATGAGGAATAATATAAATTCATTATTCTAAACATCTTAAGACATCATTACATCATACATTATCATCTGGAACCATTACCATTACTATTTGCATCCATTACCATCATTAATATGTATTACATCATTTAAAACACGAAAAATACAAAAAAGAAATGTGTTCATTACATACACTGCATCACATGAACCATAAGGATAGAAACATCTCATAATATCACATATTTGCATGTACATCATAAAAGGGCGAATCATCTCATATATATCATCAAAAATCACTGTTATAATATAGAATCGGATCAGGTGTCCATCAGATACATAATACAATAAGGCCAAAATACTGTAGCCTATATATAAAAAATGAAGCAAAATTGTCTTGTGATCAAAAAGGGGGTGGGCCCTACTTGCTACTGCCCTCCCCATCCTGTCTCTCACCATGTGCCTCTGCTGGTTGCCTCCCTGTCTGCGGAGAAAAATCTGGCACTCTATGGTCTGATGGCACTACCTGCTGATAATGATGCCGATAGTACTCGGCCTCTTTGATAGCCTCTTTATAATTCTGAATATCAATCAATCGGGCCTGAGATGAGGACATTGCACTCTCCAACTTCTGCCATCGGCCTATCTCCCGATCCCTCTCGGATTGTGCTTGGTCTCTCCCCATAGTCAGAACCTGTATCTGCCCCTGTAGCTGCTGAATCAGCACATCTCGATGATTGGGCTGTCCTGCTGGCTAGCCTGCCGACTGTCTTGTTGGCTGCCCTGCTAGCTGCTGTTGAGGATCTACCCTTGGTTGCTCATCCTAATCCCCTACTTGGACAGGTGACTACTGGGCCCCATCCTTGGGGGGTGTCTGATGAGGAGGTGCCTCACCTTGTCCTCTACCTTGCCCCTTGCCACCTACTTGGCCCCTGCGTTTGCACCATGGGACAACTGCGCCTAGAACTGTCAATCTGGGGGGAGGTCTAAACCATGCCTTGTAAGCTGCGGTGACTCCTGCATCTATTAGCCCCTGATCATATGGCCATGGTCGAGCCACTAACTGCCTAAATGAGGAAACGTCTCGATTTTTGGGATGGGCTAGCCCCATGCTATCTCCCTAGTAGTACGTACAAAGATGGCCATATACTGATCATCGGGCCTGTCCTGTACCTCCCCGAACTGATGAGCAACCCTATTTGGAAGGTACCTCTCTATCATGGTATGCTCTCGACCCTACATCAGCCTATCCTATCGAGCGAAGAAGAGCTGTTGGATATCATCTCCCCACGGACCAATATCCATCCACGGTCTCCAGATGAACTCTCTCATCTCATCGAGAACTCGCCGCCAGTGCGGGATACCACTTGCGCCAGTAAATAAAAAATGCATCAATGCCCTGCCATACCACCAAATGAGGGGATCATCTATCTCCAAAGGAACTGGTGTGATGTCTGGATGAAGCACTAAGATCCTCTCCCATCCTCGCACATGCAGTAAGGTGCCTCCTACCCCAATGGACTTGTTGTCTAAGTAGACAAACTCATGAAGATCCCTATAGAGGGACGCCAGTAGTATCGGTCCCCAAGCAAAGCACTCCCTCTGATGAACTATCTAATCCCATGCAAGTCCCCATCCTGGACTGAAATATCGGCCCCGTCGATCAGGTACCACAAGGCTTGAGATAATAGAAGCAATGATCAGTCGGTATGTGTGCACGTGATCGTGATATAACTCTAAATCAATCTGACCATCACAGAACTCAATGATATCCATCTACATCACCCTGTAACAGGCCTCTCTACCAACATCTGGATCATAAATAACTTGGGTCCCGTGAATGGGCAAGCGAAGGATGCGCCATACATCCTCGAGGGTGATAGTGGCCTCACCAGTAGGAGGTCTCACTGTGCCATCGCTTTGCCAAAGTCGTAAGCATGCCTAAGTGAGCCTGAATAGGAGGGGCATACGCAATGTACCAAAGGCCAATTTCACCAAGGTGCTCCTAGACCAGCTCAGGCATAGCCCCTAATCTACTAAGCACTGGCCATCAATGCTCCCATGAATAGAGTGCACTAGGCTCCTCCTGCACAAGGAAGGCCGTAAACTGGCAAATGCGGCACTATTTGTGGGTGCGGCATAGTTTGGAAAATTCCAAACTGCACCACAGTGGTGGGGTTTTCCATTTTAGCAGTTACAAAGTGACCCGCGTGGTGCACTTTTCATATGCGGTCCTGTTTGACGCAAACCCTAAATTCCTAATTGCGCTGCATGGTGAAGAAGGGACATGTGACGAACTTTTGGCCAACCAAATGCCAAATTGCAAACTGCCCCGTGTGGTGCACTTCGCATATGCGGTGCAATATGGGACCGCGCGGTTGTGATAAGACACTTTCCGCAGTGCCATATGGCACCGCGTAGTTTGAGCAAAACCTTAACCCTATTTAATGCACATAAAATGATAAAGTTAAAAGACGGATAGGGGTACATACCACAGGTCCTGTGGCGATTGGCCACTGATGTGTCCGAACCCTCTCCATCATGTGCCTGGGAAGCTGTCGTTGCACCATTTCCACTCAAACTCAGAGCTAAAAATTGAAATTTTCTAAAGGCTAATATTGAAAAATGAATTGAAAATGACCCCTCGTGGTCTATTTAAGCTTGAAAATTAGGGTTTTTTTACTTAATTTGACCTCCCAGCTAGGGTTTTGGTCCCCTAAGCCCATTTTCGTCTAATTGAGAGTCATTTTGCATCCCTTCTGGCATTTTAAAGCAATTTTCTAGCATTCTAGGGCATTTCTGGCTTATTGGGCACCTTGTCATCTTTTTTGTGAGACCATCCAAAAATCCAAAAATTTTGTTCGGTCTCTCGAAGGGGCAATATCCAACAATATCCTTCCACTGGGGTAGTAGTGGGGCATCTAAAAAATTCAAAATCTTAGACCTTCGATCACAACAGTTTATTCTTTGAATCAAAGCAACAAGTACATTGCTTCAAAGAGGGGCAAAATGTAAACATGGAAAATGTACAAATTCATTTTGGCACACCTGATCTTGACTACTAGCAACGTTTTCTCTCAGATCAAATTCTCAGCATTTCATCACTTTCTATCCTTTAATTCAATAAATTACTATTTATTAGATTAAGTCTATCACCTTCTTTGATTAAATTTATCAGTTTAATTTAATTAACCCTACATGGCTATTTAATTAAATAAATCATTTTATTTAATTAAAATCTCTAAAGTCCTCCTATTAAATTAAATAAATTAAACTTTATTTGATTTAATCTAACACATTCCTTCTTTATTAAATAAATCAAATCATTTATTTAATGAATCATTTCCTCTCAATTTCTAACTTAAATCAATTCATAAATCTAAGTCTAAATTGTCACATCACCTAATTCTTCATTAAGTTAATCAAATCCTTGATTAAGTTAATCCTTCTCACTAAAATTCTCTAGAGAATGCAACTTGCACAATAAATCAATTACTTTGATTTATTAATTCTCCTCATTGGTCAGACTCCATTCGTACTAGAGAGATTCTTGCTTTGTTGGGTATACAGATAGTATGCCATTGTTTAGTGCATGCTACAGGGAGTAGCCCATTATGCACGACAACGGATGGTATTCCTGATTGGGGTCTCACACTGTCCTATGACGTTATTGTGGAGGGATATAGGACCTTACAGCCATCTCCTTGGGACATGCGGAGAGACATCTCAGAGGCAACTGTGATAGAGGATTACACAGCATTCCTGGCCTTGGTCCCCCATCCTCGCATTACTATCCCTGATGAGCCAGCACCTTTACCTATAGAGGAGGATGTGGGAGAAGTTTTTGCAGATAGTAGGGGTGGAGATGATTCTTCATCCAGCAGTGGCTCAAAGAGCAACAGTAGTTCGAGTAGCAGTAGTGATGATAGTGAAGGCAACAGTGGAGGAGACAGAGGGGTAGGGTCAGGCATCAACAGTTCTCCTTCTTCTAGTAGGCCTCGTAAGAGGCAGGCAGTGACAGTGCCAGTAGTCAGGCAATAGAGAAAGATAGTTGAGCTCCAGGCATAGGTCTAGACTTTGCAGGGGCAGTTGGTATAGGCTCGGGGTATGCTTGTGCAGACTCAGACCTAGATGCAGGCACAAGCATAGGTACAAGGACAGTTAGCTGCCATGTAGACACAGGTTGATACCCTGACAGCGGAGCAAGACAGTGCTTGGTATATTGTCGAGAGGGCATAGGAGACAACTGAGACTCTCCAGAGATTGGCAGATGGCACCTCCATAGGTGATTATATGAGAGAGGTTCTGCGGGTTGGTCGAGAGGCCGAGTTCTACATAGGCCAATATCATGATGCAATGCCTGCTGAGCATCGAGTCAGTTATGCCCCGTCGAGATCTGGGTGGACTCACACATGGATAGTCAGTGAGGGGGTGACACAGCCTCCACACAGAGATTCCAGAGATCCGGGTCCTTCTGGGGGTGGTGGTGGTATAGGTCCTATTAGGCCTGCTCACTCTGGCAGTAGCAAGTCGTAGATGCCATTGTGATCCGCTATGATGTATTTTATGATGTAGCTCATTGTATGATAATGTATTTTGTAGACCAGACTTCATTGTATACTTGACATTTGTGATATATATGAGATGTAGTTGATGTGATATGATGATGGCTTTATGATTTCTATGTGATGGATGCTTTTATTATATGATTTTGTGGTGATTTAATTCTAAATGTGATGATGTATATGAATGATTATTTATTTTAATGCAATGATGCAATGATAAATGCATGTGTAGAATATATGATATATGGATATATGATGTAATCAAAATGTGATAATATGTATGGATGGATGGATAAATGCTTTTTTTAATTTTCAAATATGATGATGATGAATGATGATCTTATGATGAATGATAATGGATGATAATAATGATGTGATTTTATTTAAATGTATGGATGGTAAATGATGAGAATTTTATGATGAGATGATGATAAAAGATGTAATGAAAGTGATGATGATTTTGGATTTTATGTCAAGTATACTCAGTCTTATTTGTAGATTAGATAATCATTGATTGGAATCCTTTATGCAACAAATACTCTGCAGATAATGAATGATGATGAATGCAATCTAATTTAATCATGCAATGATATGCAAAATAGATGTCATTTTAACAGTCTTTTTGTGCTTGGTATCATCATAGAGCTTTATTGAATGTTGAAAGTTAATACAAGCGTCGATGGTTGTGTTAATCCAATGACGACCTGAGTTTACCTTAATGATTTTTTATATTGCAAGCAAACACAAGCATCAAGGTATAATTGAACCGAGATGACCTGAGCATTCATTACGTAAACAAGCAGTGATTAATCATTTCAATGTGTGAATTCTAAATATCATCGGTGATACATTTTCATAGCACATCCCTGACAATTCATACATTTACATGATTACCTTACAGACAGCAGACAATAAAAATATCATTCTTTTTCCTTGTTCCTCTAGTTTAATACATCATTGAGTTACTCCAAATAAAATGATAATCAAAAAGTACAATTTATCCATTGTTTACTTACAGTGTTCCATTCATTATTCACATTTTAGATCATCCATCCTAATTTTGACATGTTTTTGGATTTTCGAGATTTTTGACTAAAGACCTAACCTAGTAACCTATCTTAGGGGTCTCGGGAGCTGATAAAAGATTAGCCTTGCCTACGTTACACACGCAGAGACTGTGTAGTTTGACTGACACAGATCTATGTTTTTGGATGTGGTTTTTTCAGACTTACCTTTTTGACATGTTTTTGGATTTTCATTACGATATGGATGGTTGATGCCTTCTGACGATGATTGATATTGCGCTTTGATCTATGTTTTTGGTTTTATTCCATACTATTGTGTTGCCCTTTGGTGAAATTGATACGTTTGTATTGCCCCTAATGATATCCAGATGTCGCCCCCAAGCTATGGAGTGATATGTTGACCATGTGACCTGATTTTGATAATGGATGTAATGATGGCCAAACGAATGACTTGATATGAATTGATACTGACTTTCAGATGAATGATCATGACATATATCCAAATAGATAGGAAAGATGATCTTAGAATCACATACGACGCCTGTTTCTAGGTTTTCACCATATGCTTTGATTACACCCTTTGTGTTTTTTGTATTTTCTCATTTTTCTATTTTTCTTTCTTTTTTGTATTTTCTATTTTTTTTTGTATTTTTGTGTTTGCCAAGATGCCTGTTTGCTAGGTTTTCACCAAGGAAACAATTTTCAAAAGTTTGCCCTGTGCACTAGGAGTTTTAAGCATAGAATTTTTTGAGATGAATACTGTTGATAGGTTCATCAAACAGATCCCCTTCGGATGTTGATAACTGATATGCTCCTGATCCATACACTGATATGACAACAAAGGGACCAAGCCAGTTAGGCTCAAATTTTCCTTTCTTCTCCCTATCTTGTTGATTCGTAGGGTTTTCCTTTAGTACCAAGTCACCAACCTAAAATACCCGCGGTTTTACCCTGTGATTGTAACTTCTTGACATCCTCTGTTGATAAGTTGTTAAATGATTAACAACTTGTTGACGACACTCATCTAGCAATTCCAATTCCTATAGTCTAGATACTCTATAGTCTTCATCTAAAATGATACCTCTGAGTGATACACGAAGGGATGGAATTTCAACTTCAATGGGCAATATGGCTTCTGATCCATATACCAAAGAAAATGGTGTAGCTCCCATTGGTGTTCTGATGCTTGTTCTATAAGCCCATAGTGCAGGGTTGAGTTGAACATGCCAATCACATCCAACATCGTTAACCATCTTTTTGAGAATTTTGAGTATGGTTTTGTTTGAGGCCTCTGCTTGGTCATTCCCTTGAGGATAGTACGGTGTTGAAAAACGATGTTGGATGTGGAATTTATCACATAGCTCTTGGACATCTTGATTCTTGAAAGGTCGTCCATTATCAGTGATAATGTGTTTGAGGGATTCCATATCGACATATTATGTAGTTCAAGATGAAAGAGTAAATTTGCTTCCCAGTGATGGTAGTAAGAGGTACTACCTCTATCCATTTCGTGAAATACTTTGTAGCTGTAATAATGCACTTGTGTCCATTAGATGAAGATGGATTTATTTTTCCTACCAAATCTAGGCCCCATTGACAAAAAGGCCATGTCAATCTGAAGGGATGCAGTTCCTATGCTGGTGCATGAACTAGATTGCTGTGAACCTGACATTTTTTACATTTCTTGACAAATTGATATGATTCTTTCTCCATGCATGGCCAATAATATCCCAAACGGAGGAGTTTCTTAGCTAGAGTTATTCCACTTGAGTGAGTACCACAAATACCCTTGTGAACTTCTCGTAGGGCCATTTTAGATTCGTTGTGTTCTAGACATCAGAGTAGGGTACCATCAAGACCTTGATGATAAAGGACATCTGTGATTAAAGTGTGTCAGGCGGATTGGCGAATAAAATTTCATTTTTGGTTCCTGGAAAGATCAGAGGAAGAACATCATCTTTCAGGTAAGCATAAGTTTTGTCATATATGGAGGTTTAAGTGGTTTCTAGATGGCATATGGTAGCAGATTCTAATTGATAATGGGATGGATATGATACTTGTTCTACCATAAACTCATAACAAACACGCTTCTCAGGCAATTGTAGCCATAGCGTCTGCAGCTTTGTTCTCTGCCCTTGGAATCTGATCAAACTTGATACTGACAAAGGATTGTTTCAGATTATCTATTTGCTGCTTGTACGGCATCAATTTTTCATCTTTTGTTTCATACTCATCATTGACTTGATAAATAACTAGTTAAGAGTCCCCATATACCTATAAATCTGTGATTTTCCATTAAATTGCTATCTTGACCCCAATAATCAATGCTTCATATTCTGCCACATTATTTGTACACTGAAACATGAGTCTATATGATTTCAGAATTGTGTGCCCTTGGGGAGAAATGAACAAGATCCCTGCTCTTGATCCTCATTGTGTATACGATCCATCAAAATATAGTATCCATTGTTGGGGAATTGTTTTCATAATGTCTGCATCTGGAAATTCCATTGTCATTGGGCGATCATCTGGTAGAGGAGCTTCAACTAGCTGTTCAGCGATTTCTTGTCCCTTGATTGCCTTTCTCTCGACATATTGAATGTCAAATTCACTTAGGAGCATAACCCATTTTTCCAGTCTACCTGTTAAGGCAGCTTTACTTCGTAGGTACTTCAAAGGGTTGATCTTTGAAATTAACTTGATTGTATGAGTTAGCATGTAGTGTCTTAGCTGTTGAGTAGCAAACACCACTGCTAAGCAGGACTTTTCTATGAATGTATAGTTTATTTCATAGCCATTTAAAGTTCTACTAATGTAGTAGATGGCGCGCTCTTTCCCTTCATAGTCTTCTTGTGCTAATAGTGCCCCCATAGAGATATCTGTCGTGGCAATGTACAAAATGAGAGGCCTTCCTTTTGTTGGTGGCATTAGAATGGGTGGTGATGTTAGATATTGCTTGATTTGATTGAATGTTGTTTCACACCCTTCATCCCACCTGAAAACTATATTTTTATGCAATAGATGATTAAAAGGATGACTTTTGTCTATCAGTTGGGATATGAATCTTTTGATTGATTGAAGCCATCCTTGTAGTGATCTGAGCTGGCTGATATTCTTAGGAGGTGGCATTTCCACAATTGCTTTGACTTTTGCTAGATCCACCTCAATGCCCTTTTTCGAAGCAATGTATCCTAGTAGTTTTGCTAATGTGACCTCGAAGACACACTTCTTAGGGTTTAACTTGACATTGAATTTCTCCATCCGTGTGAAGATTTTGTCTAGGATATGCAAATGTCCTTCCCTTGTAGTATATTTTTCTAAGATTTCATCCACATAATCCTCCATGAAAGTGTGCATCATATCATGGAAGATTGTTGTCATTGCTCTTTGATAAGTGGCTCCTGCATTCTTTAGACCAAATGGCATGACGTTCCAGCAAAAGGTTCCCCATGGACATGTAAAAGCCATCTTTTCTTCATCTTTTGGGGCTACTTTTATTTGATTGTACCCAGAGAAGCAGTCCATGATTGATAACATGGCATGCCCTGCCGTCAAGTCCACAATGATGTCTATGTTTGGTAGTGGAAAATCATCCTTCGGGCATGCTTTATTGAGGTCCTTGAAATCCGTGAAAATTCTAATGTTGTTGTCTTGCTTCAAAATAGGTACTATGTTTGATATCCACTCAGCATAGTCTATAGACCTTATGAATTTAGCATCCAATAATTTCTTTAATTCTGACTTTACCATTAATGCGATGTGAGGATGTATTTTTCTTAATTTTGGCTTAATAGGCTTGATTCCTGTTTGCAAAGACAAATGATGCATAAACAGATTTGGATCTAAGCCTGGCATATCAGAATATGACCAAGCAAAGTTGATGCTTCTTGCTTTAAAGAAATTGATAAATTTCGATCTCTCTTGATCAGTCATTGATTCTGCTAGATGTAGAACTTTTGCCTTCTCTTCTATGCCAATGTCCACCGATTGTGTAGGTTCGACTAGAACTGATGATTGCTCATGATAGTGTTCTGGGAGAGTGTCAAATATTCCATCCTTCAGTGCCTTGGAAAGGTTTTCACTGTTGGATGCGTTCTTTATTTTTACTTTTTCTAGATCTAATGCTGCCATAGAATGGTTTTCACCATTAGATCTATTTTCCCTGATGTCAATTTTGCAACTGGAAGATTTGACACCCTCCTGCTGAGTCATATTGTTATGAGTATTATAGATAGCATTTGTATCGGGTTCGGTATGACATAGGAAATGCACGATGGCATCATCATTTGCAAACTTTGGTACGGTTAAAGGTTCGATAGGTTCCCAATCAACAAGTTCTGGATGGATTAATGGCATGGTATCATTGGATTGATTTAAGTCAATGGAAGTAAGGGTGAGGACACCAATATTGTCATAATTATCATTTGGGATATCGAGATCCATGATGGTACCCTCTTTGAAATCATCTAGTTCACTCAAATTATGTTCGTCCTCACTAGAGTCATCTATATTTAGTGATCCTGCGATGAATGGTCTAGACCCAGAGCCTTGGCTCTCCTCACGTGTAGGTGCATATTTTTGAATCACATCGACTGGAATATCAATGAAAAGTAGATCACAAGGTAATTCCCACTCATATTCATTTGAGTCTGTTTCAGAACCATCTCTAAAGTGAAGGATATTTTCCATAGCTATCTTTGTTAGCTCTTGCTTCTCTTCTTCAGAGTATCCTAGTCCTGGTTTTTCTTTTGTGTGGAGAGTGAGAGGTGTGATAGGTTCTAAGATTCCCTCCTTTCTTAATCCTACAGGTCCTTGTCCTTCATAACCCATCTTTTCAAGAATATCCTTTCCTTTTCCATACTTGTCTGTGTTGATGCTAACATTTTTGATACCGATCTCTAATGTTGATGTTTCTTCATCCTTGTATAGCCAATCTAGGATTGCTTTATTGTCTATTTCTTCTACTATGGTTCCAGATTTTACATATGTTTCTTGAAAAACTATGCCAAGTAAAGATGTTGGAGGTTTGATCATTGATGGTTGACCATATTTCCTAGGAGATGGCATTAACTATGATAAGTTAAGCGATTGCTCCATTGAGTACTGTCCCATTCCTTTATCTGTCAACTGAACTTGCTTTTGAAATTTGTCTGATAGAGAAGTTTGTGTATCTAGATTTTTTGTTTCAACATGACTTGTTTCCTTTTCTTTACCTTTCTTTTGCACCCACTTGGTAGTGATGCTTGGACTTTGTTCGTTCTTGGATGATGATGAACTTCAAGCTTCCTTGTTGTGAGGGACAAAGGTGTCTTGAGATATTCATAATGTGTCACAATGTTGTGGATGATTATAATCAATAGGTATAGTCACCTCTTGTCCATTTACTAGAAACTTCAGGCATTGATGGAATGTCGAAGGTACGACCTGCATCTCATGAATCCAGGGTCGTCCTAAGAGTATGTTGTGTGTCAATTCTCTTTCTAATACTTGACATGCTATATGCTTCATCATGGGTCCCACTTGAATGGGTAATACAGTTAAACATTTGGATGATCTTTCCTCCTCATCATATGCTTTGATGGTCATTTTCTGTCGAGCATCAATAGCATCTTCAGAATATCCTAGTGCACAGACTAATTTGAGGGTGCAAATGATCAGACCAACTCCCCCATCTATTAGAACTCTCTTAACACGATGATTATGGATACATACTTCAATATGCAATGTTGTTTTATGTGGATGGTTTAATGAGACATCATCCTGTTCAGAGAATGACAGACAATGTGGGGTAGTCAGATGTCCCACCATAGCTTGGAATTGACAAACATCCAGATTATTTGGTACGATTGTTGCAACTAATGCTTGTTCGAGAACTTCCTTATGTGATGGTGACAACTTAAGGAGTTCCAATATCGATATTTGTGCGGGGATGTTTTGCAATTGATCAACAATATTATAATGAGATTGAGGCGTAACCTCACGTTGAGATCCTACTCCTTTTAATACTACCTTGGCTTGCCCCCTAGTCATGACGTTTTCCGGTTGATGTTCTTGATTTTCTTGGGGGGTGTTTTTTATTTGATTGATAACATCATAATTCGATGGAGGTGGAACTGCATGTGTCGAGCCAATTCCCTTTAACATTACTTTGGATTGTCCCCTAGTTAGCACATTGGCGGGTTGATGTTCTTGATTTTCTCTGATTTTTAAGACATTTATTTGATTATCAAATTTTTGCACACTTGGGAGTAAATCTAAAGAGGTAATGTTGTTGGTTTGGTTTTCATCAAGGTTATCACTAACTGCATGATCATGTTTGACTTCAAATAAACAAAGGATTTTTGTTCCATAGACATGATTGGTGTTCTTTCCTTTGCTGTTTGAGGATGATGCACCTTTGTCATAATTTGGCAAAGGATATTTGAAGGCTGAATGATCATTGTTATTTTGAGGTCCTTCCACATACACTTTGTTGTTGTCCACCAAATCTTGTACCGCATCTTTCAATTCCATACAGTCATTTGTTTTATGACCCTTGTTATTATGATAATTGTAATAATCAGCATCATTCCACCATGATGGTTTGACTTTTGGATCCCAGAACCTAGCTTCACGTGTAGTGAGAAGGCCTTTGGTAACTAGTTCCTTCATTGTTGATTCCATTGTTTGACCCAAAGGTGTGAACCTTCACCAATTTGATAGTTTTTGATACGATTGTGGTCTTATGATTTCATTGCTTTGTATGGTATTTGACTTGACATTTTTCTCATTGTTCTGATTCTTTGATGTGGACGCGATCAAATTGAAAACCGGTTTGACGTTTTAGGGATCATTTCTTGTCTCATTTGTATTTCTGTTCTTTTGCCAAAATTTGAGTTTCTCACTGCTTGAGTATTGATTTGAGGAGTTACTTGTGTTGTTTGTTTTGTCATTAAAATGCTTGATAACTCCTCTCTTGACTAACGCCTCTTCAATCTTAAGACCATTTTCTATCACTTTCTCAAATGTTGGAGGACATTGTAGTTCCAATCTATAACTCATTTCTTCTATCAAGTTTTCAATGAACAATTCCATATTTTCCTCTTCAGGAATGGATCTAGGATATCTAGCGAACAAGCGTCGCCATCTTTGGAGAAAAGACAAGAATGTTTCTCCCTTGTTTTGTTTTAGATTGTAAAGATCTTTGATAGTAACATCGTGTTGGATGTTGAATGAGTACTGAGAGATAAATCTATTGACGAGTTCCTCAAAAATTTTGATACCTGGTTTTAAATTCGAAAACCATTCCATACATTATCCTCCCAAACTCCTTGGGAATAATCTCATTAAATAAGTTTCCTCTTGGGAAAACTCAAGACTCATTGTTTTAAATTCTCTAATATGATCAATTGAATCCATTCTTCCATTATACTTATCGTATTTTGGAATCTCACAATGTCTAGGAAAAGGTATCAAGCTGACCGTTGCATCGAAAGGATAAGGACAAATGTCCTATATTGCATATCTCTTGGTAGTCCCTTTCGTCATATCTTGTATTTGTTGCTATAACATTTGCATCTGTGATGTTAAAGTAGCAACCGGATCTATTGTTTGCGTAGGTTGTGGTACCTTAGTTTCATTCATTTCAGGTGTTTCCTTCAAATGGTTTACATCAAAATCTTTTGGAAGTTTTTCCCTTGATTCGGCTAACACTAAAAGATATTTTTCCATGTCTTGTTCTAGAATTTTTTCCATAAATATGTGAAACTTGGGATCTTGTTGAGCCACTTGGATATCTTCCGAAGTGATTTCGTTCTTATCATTGCGATTGAGATTGTTCCAAGGATTTTCTTTTGCCATTTCTTGTGAGTTTAAAATTTCTTGCTCTAAGAGTCTCTATTTTTGGTACCTAGTTAAGATTGGCATACAAATTTTTGCCCTTTCTTTTGAAATGTTGATCTTATGTGCGAGATAGTGTCAATTGAACCTTTTTAAACAAAGTCGAATAAGATGACTGATCTTATTGATGAGACAATATTTAAAAAGTTAATTACTATACTTGGTTTCATGATGAAGGATGATAGTATCCTGATAATGAAACTTTAGTCTAGTAATTGATTGTGTATTTGATTTTTGACACTTGTGATTTGCAAGATCTTGTTTCAGTTGATAAGTTTGGAAATGTGTATAAACCTTTATGACTTTGGTTCCTAGACAATGATTCTGATAAGAAGAGATTTGATTTTGATGAAAAATGTGGATAAAATGACAGACTGATGGATTGGTAAAAATTTTCATCTCTCTGTTTTAAAAGTGCTAAAACAAAGACCAGAAGCGCTATTTCCCAAAAACACTAGGACAGAGTCCAGAAGCACTAAAATAGGTGACCGAAATGTTATTTGGACAAAAGCGCTGGATAAAATGATGGAAGCGCTACTTCCCAAAAGCGTTGAAACAGAGCCTACAAGCGCTAAAATAATGACTGTAAGCACTAAAACAAAGCCCGAAAGTGCTAGAACAGTGACCAAAAGTGCTGAAACAGGTTTTCCAGAATGCTAAAAATAGGATCTTCTAAGACTTTCTACTGTAAAATTTGATCGGGTCTTGTGGCATACTGTATTAGAGATTGCGGAAGATAAGAAGAATGAATTCATTGACTATGGTTGTGGAATTGTGTGAGAGCTCTCCTCTGGAAGAAGGTTCATGAGTAGATTGGCTCCATTGTGTAATTTGATGTGTGACCCCTAGCAAAATCATGATATCGGTGGATGAAAGTTCTATGTTGCAAAAGGAGTTTCCGATTTTGATATAGAAAATGTTGTCTTCTCAATTTGTTTCTATAACCAAGAGGTCTTTGGGGTTTCGTGACTTTGATTTTTCTTTTGAGAAACGTGGTGGACTTCCACTTTCGCAGCATGGATTTTCTATTTTTTTTTTACTTGACATTTTCAAGATGATCTTTAAATCTGATTTAAATAAATTTGTGAAAACACGACAAGCAATTGTGGAATAAGTGTTTTAAAACTGAAAAGATTGTGTATGTTCAAAAATCACGAATGATCTTTATTGATTTTGACGGGTTGTTTTAACATTTGTACACAAATCAAATAGACTCACACTTAAGGACAAGTAGGTCATCATTATACTCACAGCCCACATCTTGAATTACGTTGACTCACACAGCAGTGTCACCCCCTAGAGGGTGCCCTTATTTTTTTTGTTGCCAGGTGCGTACTCAAAGTGATGAAAGTAGATACTGAATCCCTTGAGAAAGCGGTCCTTGGTAACTATATGGTGAGTGTCTTGGGGGTAGATTCTTCCCTCCCCTTGCACCGTGAGTATGACAATGTATGGATACTGACTCGGCGAGCAACTACTCTATGGTTCGTAGATAGGGTTCTGTTCGGTGTGGCAAATAGATAAACTCCCTCAGGAGACCTCCCAATCTTTAGAACAAATATTTTGGGGATGGTTATCTTGCTCACTACTGTCAAGTTGGACTTTCATCAACAACTTGCATTTTCATTATAGTGGGTTGGAAAACCTGGCTTTGGTTGTTCCCACTTAGGTTGTTCCCGTAGGGTGAGTACTTTTTCCCACTACGGTAGGCCTGCTAAAGGATTTAAAAAAGCGTAAATGACATGAAATAAAAGTGAATATGGCACTTTGGTCACCCAGTTAAGGGGAGAGCATAAGCCTAATCACCACAAACACAGCATATAATTTTGTTTTGTTTTAAAAGCCCAAAAGGAAATTTTCTAATCTATGTGAAGGTGTTGCTTCATAGAAATCATGATGTTCTTTTTAACTTCTATTGTAAAAATGTGGTGACTATCCTAGGATTGATAGATTTTCTTTAAGAAAAACAAGAAAGTGACTATCCTAGGATTGATCAATTTTAGAAACTTTGAAGTGGCTATTCTAAATTGATCAATTTTAGAGAACTTTGAAGTGACTATCCTAGATTGATACGTTTTAGTCCTACTATGAAAAAAATCAAAATTTGGCCGCAGATGTGTCAGATCCAAACTGATTTTACAAAAGCATTGGAATATTGCACCGAAGCGCTAAAACAGTTACCTGATGCGCTAAAACCCGAAAGCAGCGAAGTTTTCCATGGAAGCACTAAATTAATCGATGTGATAAGACAGTGACCGTAAGCGCTAGAACAGTGACTAGAAGCGCTAAAAGCCAAAAGCACTAAAACTTTCAACAGAAGCGCTAGAAGAAAAACATGCCAAAAACCTGCATGACACTTTCCAAAAAATTGATAATTTTGATAAAATTGGGGTTAATGCCCCATGGTGGGCGCCAAATTGTAAGTGGTGAATAAGTGAATAAGCACAAAACACTTCTTAATAAGAAATTATATCAATGATTAAACAAATTGAATCAATTCAAAATAGTAATCAATTGAAAGCGTCATATTGTTCTCTATCCTCAAAGATTTATTAAATCCTGATTGCTCTCAAATTGTGCAAGCAAATAAGACTGTTAAAATGACAATTCAAAGAACGAGATGATGATAATGCAATGCTAAATGAAAAATCAATTAAACTAGCATGATATTGATGTGAAATAGATAATTGCAGCTATAGGAGGCAACCATGGTTGAAAACTTGATTGCTTGATGCTTGATGTTGAATGCTTGATGCTTGATGTTTGGATTCCTACAGAGTAAGAGTGCATAAGTTAGATTATCTAGATCCTTTCTTGGTTCAATGAGGCTTTATTTATAGATTTCCTGGCTGTAGAAATGCACAGGGAAAGCTTTGAGAGGCTTGGATTCAATCTGGAGGATTGAATGGTGAGAGATGGAGGAGATTGAGAGAAAGATGGAGATTGTCTCTACCCATGAAAACACTAGGCAAGAGAAGAGGAAGGATTGATGGAAGAGGATTGAGAGATCAAATTCCAAATTTGTCTCCAATTTGTCTCCAAAACTTCCCGTGAAGTTTCAATCAATTAATTGTGACATATTTTAGACATGATTTAGACATAGGAAATCTAATTCATTTTTGAGGAAATGTAGATTGGAATATTCCTTATGCTCCAATTCAAATATTTTTGATTTATTTAAATTAGGAAAAGAGAGATAAATAATTTAATAAAATGAACTATAGGATAGTTGTTTATTAAATTAATCAAAAGAATATGGCAATTAATCAATAAAATGTTTTGTCTTTATTTAATTAATTTAGGATGGATATGATAGATTGAAATAGGGATTTGATAATTAAATTAAACAAAGTATTTAATTCAGATGAATATTAGAAGAATTTAAATGCGGTGTGAATGTGAACTATTTAAATAAATATTTCTATTTATTCAAACAGTAGAGGAAATTAGGATAATTAATCAAATAATTTGTATTTAATTAATCAGAATTCTCCAGACCATTTTTAGGTGTATACAGGACCTAATGATGAGGATAGATCTAACAACTCTAAAATTTCTAACGAATAAGAAGAAACTCAACCTCAACCATTGAGGATTTCTACACAAGTTTGCAGTAACTAGATAGGTTTGGTTACTCATTATTTGATTCCAATTATGTTTTTCCTTTTATCACTAACATCAATGATCTTAGGAATATAAATGAGGCTATGGGTATGAGTGATACAGATTCCTTGATGAAATCCATTGATGAATAAATGGCTTCATTGAAGAAAAATAACACTTGGCATCTAATACCTTTTCCTAAAGGATGTAAACCCATTGGTTGTAAATGGGTGTCCAATGAAAATTTTGTTCATGATGGTAGTATTGAGAAGCATGAAGGACAAATGGTCAGGAATAGGTATTCATAAGTGGATGAAATTGATTATGGTGAAATATTCTCTCTTATATCAAAGTTGATATCCATTTAGTTAGTGTTATCACTTTTTGCATGTATTATGACTTCGAAGTTGAGAAGATGGATGTGAAGGTTGTTAGTGTAAATAAATTCATTATCATACCTAGTTAGATAATCACTTTCCTAGGATTGACCTATTCACACCTAGCTTAAGTTTACTTAGATTTATTTTGATTTTTCCTCACTTAATATGGTTGAGACATGTGTCCTCATGACTTGAGACACCTATTGACACTTGCTCACATAGTTGTCAAGTGAGTTCACAAGTGTTCCATCTTTGGAGGGATAGTCAAATTTTAACTCCTACCTTCTCACCTCCTCATTCTTGCCTATATATACAAGGCTTTATCATTATATTATACACTCTTCATATTATATTGATAGACATACTATTGTGCTTATTTTATTCACTTGTGGAAGTTTGTTTCGAGCTCTCTAATCTTGGTATTCTCCAACATGGTATCAGAGCTATGAGAGAACAATCTTTCCCACATTAAGGTGACTCCCACATGTAGCCCTATCAAAACAGTGTCATAGAGCCAAATGAGCATTTCCATTGCATCCAAAAGGCTTGGGAAATGAAAAAAATACCTTTTATTTCATCAATTTTGGTAATTTTCAATTTTTGCAGTATTTTGCGCCATTGGACCAAATTTTCCCAAAAAAAATAGTAGAGGACCAATCTATTCATTGGGGTATATATTTGTATTTTGTAGAGTTTTTTTGGTCATTTTAGCCTATTGTGTAGAGTATTTGCATATTTTTGGGTTGCTAGTTTACTTTGATCCAAGCACATACAACCACAACATTGGCCTACAATGTCATCATTCTATGCCTACCTTCATTGATACCATGCGTTGGTAGCTTGGTATCTCTATTCCAATATTTTTTGTGCAACCTTTACTTTTTGAAATCTTTGTAGCAATCATAGGCTCAACAGAGACAATCTATATAGGCAGTTGTAGCTTTAGGAATCTTTGTACAATAAGGTTTCTTTGTTGTAGTGAGAAAAAATCTCCATCACAAGTAGCACCATTTCATACCTTCACACCTCTACAAAAGAGACCCACGTGGATTGCAATTTCCTAATTTATTTTGTGGTATATCCTAAGACAACCTAAGTTATTTTGTAAGAGGAGCAGCGAAATCTCCATTTCTTGGATTACAAATTTTGAAAGGCAACTCCAACATTAGTAGCGACCTAAGCTCCATACTCCCAAGAATCTTACACCCCATACATAGGTTACATCTTTCTATATTTGCAAGGCCTATTGTAGGATGCAGCCTCCTCATATAAATAGGCATCTACAAAGGGTGACCCACCAACATTAACTTGCAGCTTATTCTCTATCAGTTGTAGCCTCCTATAACCTATCAACCAACAAGGTTTAAACACTAGTCTTTCATTCAATTGTAGAACATGATTCACTTGCATGATCTACACACCATTCTTATGGGCATCAAAGTAAATCAACTAAGATTTTATCTTGTGGTGCTAAGGAATATTCTCCCTTATACTCATGGCTTGCAAATAATCAGTAAACTCACATGATAGCCTTCAATACTTTATTTCTTGGCTTCAACATTTGGCACAGTGTGGTGATCTTGTACATCGGTCTTAAGATATCTCAATGGCTTCCCTCATCCATGTGGTGAATTTATCTACTCTAATAAATTTTATATGGTTAGCCAAGTTTATTGTAACCAGTTTCTTTGCTAACTATATTAATTAAAGTTAATTACTAGCAATTAGAAGGCACATTAGTAAACCATCAATTGCTTGTAAGGGGGATTTGTTTATTTCTGCATAACTTGCAAACAAGGGGCTATTTTTCAATTGTATATAGTTGTTGGAAAGTTGGTTTTGGCACCAATATTTTAGTGTTGACATTTTTTTATTTTTTTTCCTATTTTAATGCATTTTAAACCTCTGAAGTTACATTTGTAAGTAAATTTCGACGAGGCATAACTTTCACCCCAATTATCAAAAAATTGCAGTTTTTTAAATTTATATCAAAATTTCACAAAGAATCTAAATTTAATTATAATTTTAAGATTTGGATTGGTTGATTTGATATCTAATCTTTGCAAATTGTAAAATTTTATTGCACATTATTCTAGGGGGCTACAATTAGCACTAATCATTATTGGGGGGCTCTCTAAATCAAAGGGGACAATCTAGGTGTTTTTTTTCTACAGTTTGTTGGTTCATGTGATCATGTCTTCACACTAAATCCCTTCTATTCGAGTATTCTTCATAATCCTCCTTATAAATGAAAAATCAAATGTAGATATTGTGGAAACAAAATGCATACAACAAAAGAATGTCATTTTTTTAGAATTGAGTAAATGGAGAAAATTATTCTTAATCATGGTATTGACTTACCTAATCCTTTAGTTCCACAACATGCAGAAACATCATCTAGTCTCACTTAGACATCTTGTGAGACACCATCATTTTGGCATGAATAATGTAGTTTGATGGCTTGCATCAATATCTCATCTCCCATATCACTTTTTGCTACATCTAAATTGGGTGTTGACTCATTCATGATTTCTAGTAATTCTTTCTATCAGGTTATTGCTATTGTCATTCTAGATCCACCATATTAGGATGCATATCTACCAGACATCGCATCTTTATTTGTAAAATCCCACCTACAAATTTGGATGACACTATTGAAGATATTTTTCTTCTATTTGATGTTATCTTTGATGAAGTTGCATCATCATTACCATCTTTGGATACTTCTCTTGCCTCAGCTACATTGAATTCTATTGTGAAAAAATTGTGCAAACATTCATGAGTTGACCTATCCAACTTAGTTATCATCATATGTAGTATTATCAAATTCACATTGGTCTAGATATCATGATACATCCATGGTCCATTTTCCATGTTCCAAAATCATATATGGTACCTGACCCATCATATCAACATCCATCACAAATTAACATTGGATTGGAGATCTTTAAGCATCATTTGGAAGTATCATTTGTATTATTTCAGTCTTTGGATCATGTGCAACATTCATAGACATTCATCATAATTCCTACATATTCCTATTTGGAATGGGAAGTCATATTGCACACATGTGTGGTTTTTTTTCTTCTCGAGGGGAGAAATTATGTTCAAAATTCATGAATCATCTTTAGCATCTAGTGGTGAACATCTACTAGCACTGCAGCCATCATCTTGAGGAGAGGTTGCATGGTTTATCTTCTACTGTCAATTTTTGGAGGAAGCATTTGCTCACATGGATTTTATCACTTCACATTTTTTGGAGGGGTCACACGACCTTCCCTCTTTTCTCTCCTATGGGGGGGAAATTCATTGCACTTTGTGAAATAATTAGTCCTTGGGGGGTCATTATGAGTCCTTGTTCTATCTTCTTCACTTTATTTCATTACATTTGTATCATTTCTCTTTTGGAGGGGTTTTTATTTCCCACTGATTTTTTCTCCTTTTCTCCACTTTATGAGAATTTTTTACATGAGTACCTAACATGGCCTAGTAGTTGGGACTCATCATTAGTGCATACATTACTCCCTAAGTTGCACTTAGGGTGGATGTTAGTGTTATTAAGTCATTATCATACCTAGTTAGCTAATTACCTTTTTAGGATTGACTTATTCATACCTAGCTTAAGTTCACTTAGGTTTCTTTTTTTTTTGTTTCACTTCATATGGTTGAGACATGTGTCCTCCTGGCTTGAGACACATATTGAAACTTGCTCACACACTTTTCAAGGGAGATCACAAATGTTCCATATTTGTAGGGTTAGTCAAAGTTTCACTCCTACCTTCTCACCTCCTCATCGTTTCCTATATATACAAGGATTGATCATTGTATTATACACTCTTCATATTATATTGATAGACATATTATTATTCTTATTTAATTCACTTGTGGAAGTTTTCTTTGAGCTCTTTGATTTTGGTATTCTCCAACAAATGTAGCTTTTCTTCATGGTGACTTGAAGGAAGAAATCTGTATGTCATAGCCAAAGAATTTCATTGTGAAAGGTAAAGAAAATTTGGATTCCAAGTGTAAGAATTCTTTGTATGGTTTGAAATAGTCTCCTAGGATGTGGTACCAAAATTTTGATACCTATGTGTTCATATTTGGATTTTCGAGGTTAAAATCTAATCATTGTTTTTATTATAAGACTAATAATGATCGTATTCTCATTATTGCATTGTATGTGGATGATATGTTGTTTTCTTGAAATGGTAGAACTATGATTTATGATTTGAAATCTCAATTGTCAACACAATTTGAAATGAAATATTTAGGTGCAACTAAGTACATTTTGGGAATGAAAATTAGAAGAGAAAAAGTTAGTAGAAATATTTGGTTAAGCCAGAGTAAGTATATAAACTCAATGTTGGAGACATTCAACAGGGCTTCTTGTAGACGATTGGTTGCTCTTTTTATGCAAGGGAAAAATTTATATGTGGAGGTTTGTCCAAAATTTCCTACTAAGATGAAGACATGAGAAAAGTACTATATGTGAGTGTTATTGAAAGTTTCATGTATGTTATGGTTTTTATGAGGCTATAAATTTCCCAAGAAGTGGGAGTCTTGAATCAATTTATGGATAATCCTAGACAGGTACTACAGACATGTAAAAGTGGCTTAAATGCATATCACCCATCTTGAATAGCATTTTTCCATTATCGGCATCACTTTCATTATCACTATTGCATTTCACTTCATTAAAATCAGTAATCCCTTTTTTAACATCAATTGCACCATTAACCCTTTTTTCCTTTATTAATTAAATAGTCTTGAATTGTTTAATTAATTCACTATGTCGTCACCTAATTTAACCTTATTCTTTCTGATTAATTAAAGAAACACAAATTATTTAATTATGTCACTAACATACCTTATTCCTCTAAATTAATTAAATAGTTATCATTAATTATTTAATTAAGCTACTTTCCATTCTTCAAGTTTAAATAGTTAAATTAAAAATTTAATTTCCCCAAAATCACTCAACATGGCTAATTAATAAATATACCTTTATTTATTAATATATATCTTGCATGTTCCTCTCAAAATTAATTAATTAAATCATCCTCACATTTCTTTATTGAATTAATCATGACCACTCATTTCTCAATCTAATTTCCCAATCCCATCAATTACTCTAATCCCACTAAACACTCAATCTAATTTCTCCAATCCCACTAAAAATTCAATACAAACCCACTAATTATCTAATTAAATCCCTTAATTGGATCAATCAAATGAGTTAACTGATCAATCTATTTCCTCTCAATGGTCCTCAATCATTGATCTTGATATTTCATTGTTGCATCTAGATCATTCATCTGAAAATCATAAATCTATAAAACAACCTTCATCCCTCTCAACATTTCATCTAGAGAATTTGTAGAAAGGTCATGTCAAATTGACTATTGAAGAAAATTAATCAAACATATACTTGCATACTTGATCACCCTTTTATCAAACTTTTACAATCATGGAGGCTTTGTGTTGAATCAAGCAATCCAACATCCATCTTCAACACAAATACACTCAACCATTGGATGGTATGATTCTAGTTTTTGAATTCATTTGTGTTTCATTTTTTTATGCTAACCTTACTTGTTTGGATTCTTAAAGCTTTGCAATTACATTTCATGGGTAAGTGGGTCTTGGTATCTCATTTTGAATTGATTTAAATTCATTCATTTTTTCTAAATCTACAATCCATATTCCTCTTACACATTTTGGCATGCCCGATGGGACCTAGGTACTTAACTCTAATGTTTTCCTTAAGTTTTGTGAGAAGTTGTAATTTGTAGGTTGCTAACATATTTCGCAAGAATCAATTTTGCTAATTGGGACATTATTATCTTAAAATCTGAATGCAATCATTCATATTGTTTTACCGCTATCAACCTAAATCTGGCCACTATTATCAAGAAAGATTGCTACTGTCCTTTTTGTTTTGTAGGTTTCTGACTGTGTGTATTTGGATTGTCATTCTAGAGCCACTATCATCCTAAACACAACCTCTATTGTAGTATTTTCCTATTGCTATCATCTTAAAGAGTTGTAGTCATACTAGGTACATAGTTGTTATTGTAGGTAACAAGGCTGCTATTCTATTATTTTTGGGGCTTATGTTCGTTTTGCAAATTTTCTTGGATTTTTAGTGTATCTAACCCTAACTACTTGTTGTTTGTTGTGTTTTTTGAGATTCTCTGACATTTTTGGTATAGCTCTTGAAGGTTCATGGCATATTTTTGTTGAGAAACTAATCATTTTTGTGATATAAGACGAATTCGTTACACACAGGTCTCTTTATTATCAAGAGATCACCAGGGAATGAAGTGCCCTTATACACCTCAACTTGACTAAAATGATGAGACTAAAAGGAAATACATAGAAGTTAACTCAGACCTCGAGAGAGAAAAACTCCAAGATCTCTACCTTTGTTGAGAGAGCTCTTGGCCAAAGGACATTAGTGCGGTTTCAGGACACCAATGTGACACGTTGTCATCTAAAAGACACATTGGTGTCCTAAGCTACGAGGAGCTCAAGAGCTCAAGCAGAAATAATTAATTTTCACCTCAAAACTTGGGTCAAAGGTGTGTTAAAGAAAATAATGAGACAAAAAATGATATGCTAAGGAAAAAACACAAAGAAACTTGAAGGTAAATTACCTATTAGCGGACGTTTGAATCTCTTCTCCAAGCTTCACTCCATGACCTACACACAAAAGATCAAAGGGAAAAGGTTTGGGCTATATAGGGGTCTACCTTAGTTAGACCCTCATTTTGGTGTTCCAACCTCCATGGACAACCAAGTTTGAAAAGGATTGTAAACAAAGCATGTGGTGAAAGAAAAACCTGCTTCAGAGTAGAGCCCGCACCACAAAGTACTAAATGAGCAAGTAGGAAAAAGTGAGAAAGAGAGAGAGAGAGCATTAGCCACGGGTCAAGACCCTCTCTAGAGCACATAGATACACTGTTGAGTGCTTGTTTGAGAGCTTGTAGCTATTGGAGGGACCTCAGTCCGGCATGGCTTCGCTAGTAGAATCACTGCTATTCAAGGATGAAAGTGACCCAAGAGTAGAGCAAGTAGTAGTAGTGCTTGAATAAATGATCTCCAACCCCAAAATGAGAGCAAGGGGTTTTTCATGCATGCAAGGGAAGCAAAGAGTTGTTACGTATGGGTCCTAACCGTCAGGACACGTGTCTCAAGGATCAGGATTCTAGATTCTTCATTTCAAACTTGGAAAACTACCAAGATGATAGTGTGTCATGTGGATGTTCACATGCCACATAGGCGTCCAAGTTCTAGATTTTCAGGAAACACATTGTCAGGATTTTGTTGCTTCGCCATATGTCCGCATGGAGTTAGAATCGCAAAATTCTAACTCATGGGATTTTGTCATTAATGTTTCTTAGGTGTCATAGATGTTAGGCAAGATGAAAAAAATGTGGAATTTCCCCTAGGTGCAATTATGCGACATTACAGTTTTCTTGTAGGGTTGACGAATTGTCCAAGACTCTTAAAAGCTTAAAATACTAATGCATTTGCTTGTAGAACCATTTTCAAAGATCATTTGTTTCTCAAGCATTTGTATGGATGTTATTTTAAGTCTTTAAAAATTTACATTTTTGTGCTTAAAATGATTTTATTTCATCTTGGTGCACTAAAATTGAACAATACAACTTGAATGCTTTGATTTGGTGCATTAAAATTTACCTACAATCTTCACATTTCATCTTGGTGCACTAAGATTGAACAATACAACTTGAGTGATTTGATTTAGTTCTTTAAATTGAATTCATTTTTCCTTGGTGCACTAAAATTGAACAATACAACTTGAACACTTTGATTTGGTGTATTAAAATTTACCTACAATCTTCACATTTCATTTTGGTGTCTAAAATTGAACATTTCATTTGGACTTAGAATCTAATTGCAATGACAACAAATTAGTTTATGGAAATTTTGTATGAATGCTTGAAGTCTCAAATATTTGAATTTGGTGCTTTTAAAACATGAATTGTTATTTATAACAACTCATTTGGGCTTAAACTCAAATTGTAATAAATTTTCCATTGTGATTGGAAAGCCAAGTGTGTATCCTCTCCCCCTATGTCTTGTGATGATTTTGGGTGATGAGACACACTTTTGGCTCTTTGTATTTTTTTACATCATTCCCTTTTAGATCAAGCCAACCTATGAGACACATCCCAAAAGGAGAACTCAAAGGTGACCCAAAGCAGGTTTTCCCTTGAACTGTTATATAAATAAGTTAAAGTGAAAGCCAAGATTTAACTAATAAGTACCTTGCCAACAATTCCATTCCAAAAGGGGAGGTACCCAAGTTGTATATAATGCCCCTAGTAGGATTGGTTAAAGCCTTAAGTGGCTTATTAGATGCTTGCAAGATGTCAAGTCCTCGAGCAATGACTAAACACCTTATTGTGTTACCCACCTTATTGATTGACCATGTTGTTGGTGAAATTTTCAGTGCAAGGGATGCATATCACACCCTAAAGTTTTACTCACCATATGAACTCCCTTGAGATGGGACATAAGTCCCCATCTACACATAAACCACTTACAACTTTCTATGGAAAGGGTAATTTGGGTTATCCTTCCATGCTAAGAGGCCCCTATATGTCTTCTCTCACAAAGATAAAAGTGTATACACCCCTTTGGGTGTCCCTACCCTTGAGCTGAAGGGGATTCCAAATTGTGGGCCTAAAAGTATTACTATTGGCTTTAACCTTAGGGATAAAAATGCTTGAAATATTTTTGATGTGTTATTACTAGTGTAAATTGGATTGATTTTGGCCTATCAACATTCAAAACATTATGATCGATTCATACACTTTATTTGTTGTGTTTTATCACTTTTTGTATCTCAAAAATATTATCTCGGAAATGCGACCAAACAAACATCAAAACTTCCAAACTTATAAAAAAAAATGCCATCAGAAAAGTGGAAGTTGTTGAAACAGAGTCAAAACTGTTCAATTTTATCACTAATATCTCAGAACTTTAACAATATCATTCCAGAACATTATCGCATTCAACCTAATAATTGCTCGATATTATTCATTTGACCACTATTTCTATCATTGGTTGCATAATAGTCACTATCAAAATAGAGTTGCTTCAAAAAAAAATCGCAGTTGTCCTAAAATAGAATTGATATTGCCCTAAAAGTTTTTTTCTATCATCCTAGACAGAAGCCACTATTGTCCTACTTGCTGGCATATCTCAAAATTTATCACAAACTGGTTTCAAAACATTGGCCTAAAAAATTTATTCAAATGTTCGAGAACATTTTCATCATTAGACCTACCAGTCACAATCCAACATTATGATCCTACACTTCGAATTTGGTTTGTGTAGGGTTCATATCTATTAACTTTTGGACACAACATAAATATAAAACCTGAACTATATCCTATCAATAGCACCATCAACAACCAAAGATCAACCTACTCTTGCATGCGTATTGAGCACAATAAATCATACCATCATCTTTCTATTTTTTATAGCAACCTCATAGCTAGTTCAAGCAAATCAATTACCATATCCTCTAAGACATAGAAAAAAATCAATTTGACTCTTATGCACTTTGTGTTCTAAACTAGCATCAAATCAAAACATCAAAGCATCCACTCATACTCTTACCCTAGGGTTTGAGCATCCAACATCATAGCATCATGTATTAAACAACATCCAAAATCAGCTCATCTCCTCATCATAGGGTTGAGTAACAAAATCTTGCCATCCAACATCAAATTTGATCGTCCAACTATCCCAACATTAATCCATAACAAACAACCAACAACCTTTGTCCAATACACACATCCCCTTTGTACATCATTTTATCAAGTAAAATCTCAAATCAAAATATCATCCCATTTCCATAAGTT
Organism: Sequoiadendron giganteum; assembly: GCA_007115665.2. Lineage (NCBI taxonomy): Eukaryota > Viridiplantae > Streptophyta > Pinopsida > Cupressales > Cupressaceae > Sequoiadendron > Sequoiadendron giganteum. Next base: position 633,969,794 of record CM021102.1, read on the forward strand.
GTCATCTCAAACTTACCAAGGTCTTTTGAGTTCATTTATGACTACAACAAGATCTCAACATAAAAATAAAATGGAAGCCAACAAAATAAGCTCTAGTGTACCGAACACCAATACCACCAACGAATCTCAACCATGGGGTTATGATCCTAAGATATACTGAACTCCCAAAGAACAACCAACATTCAAAGCTCAATCAATTCAACCACCTAGTGATGTGGACATACACCTTAAAAGTCAAGATAGATTCTCTAGGCAACAAAATCAACCTCCTAATATTGTAGATATGATCAAAGAGAAGTATTATAGTGACAATTAAATCACTAACGAAGTACTTTTAGAGCACTCCCAAGATCCTAAAATGCAAAAATTAATGGACAAAATGATTGGGAAGGATCCAAACACATATTTCCTCAGACTAGCACAAAGTGGTGTGAAGCTACCTATAGACTTTAATGTTGAAATTCTTAAGTATCCAAATCTCATTCCTTTGAGAGACCAATCGGTGGTGAGAAAAATACCCAAATCAATGGTAGATACCAAGATACTTCCATTGTTCTCAAAATCACATATCAATTATCAATATTTCCCACAAAATATGGAGAATCCATTGTATATACATCCCTCACAAATTGATCAAGTTGTGGTAGCTCAACATGCTCAAGAAAATCCAAACCTCTTGACAAGTCAAAAAATGCCACCATATAATGTTGAAACTAATAAAATAGGACCCAACATATATGAGATATCTTCAAACACCCAACAACAAGGTCCTAGTGGTAATATACAAAACATGGGGAATCTTCGACCAAGACAACCACAACATATAGTGAACTAACAAAGTAACAACCATTTGTAACCACCACTACATACTAACAACCCACCTCAAGGAAGACACATGTATCAATAGCCACCACAAGATCAAACCGTATACCAAGAAATGTTCAAAACCAAGCTCAATACATGCATCAACACAAATACTATGATCCTAACACACAATGTCAATATAGATATTCGTCTACCCAAAATCCTCAACATCAAACATAACATCAAATGTATGTTCAACCACAACAAAACACACACCTTAATAATCAAGCACCCAATCCCCCATAACCCAACATCGATACACAACAACCTCCATTACAATATATCAAACCTACACACCTCAACAAAAACACAACATACCTCAACAACAACACAACATACCTCAACAATAACACAACATACCTCAACAAAAATACAACATACCTTAACAACAACAACTTCATACCCTTAATCCATAACACACCCACATCGATCCTCAAGGACCCCATCCATCATTCTAGACTTAAAACATGGCCCAAGGGCCCTCATATATACAAACCACACAATATAACACACATAACATTACAGGGAAACAAGGTTATAACATCTCTCCTTATCAATTGAATGCACCAAGTGAGGATGTAACCTTAAAAAATCAAACTCTAAACCAAAGGATATTGGACATTTAAATTGGAAAATGAAAGAAGAGCTATGCTCTACAAGAGATATGTCCATATCCCTTTGATCATTCCATATCCATGATACCTTTCCCTAAGAACTTTGAAATACCAAAATTTGATGAATACAAGGGAAGAGGAGATCCAATAAAACACGTGTGAGAATTCTCAGTAGCTTGCATGGATGTACAACACAATGACACCTATTTAATGAATACTTTCCCATGAAGTCTCAATGGTGCCGCTATCGAGTGGTTCTCTCACCTACCGCCTAGTATCAAAACCTTTGATGAGTTTTCATAAAAATTTGCTAACCACTTCTTATACAACATAGATCAAGACGTAACAGTCCCCGAACTATACAAAATTAAATAAATCCAAGGGGAATCATTTGCTTCATATCTACAGAGATGGAGACACAAGGATAGTAAGTGTAAGTGGCCAATTCCCGAGAAAAAGCCCATGGAAATATTTGTCGCTAACATTCAGACAAACATTAGCTACCAACTATCCATGTCGTGTAATAGTAATTTTGAAGAAACCATCAAAAAGGGTTTACTCATTGAAAGAGATCTCATAGCAAGAGGAGTAATTAAACTTTATAACAAAAAAGACCAAGCTTCTAGCTCTAATGACAAACCTAAAATATGGGAAAAAATAAGAATGTTACCAACGATGGAGTGGTTGATCATGCCAAAGTTCTTTGAAACTTACAACCTCCTAGAAATCCGTAGAATAATGTCCAAGTATCTCAAGCAAACTATCCTCAAAACAAAAAATAAAACAATCGGCTTACATATCCTCAAAACAACCAACAAAATAACCAACAAACAAATCAAGGTTAGGATATTCAAAAAGGGCCATCAAGGAAAAATAATCAAACTAGGAGAAAATTCACTCCATTGGGAGAAACTATTCAGGTAGTTATGCATAAACTCATCCAAAAGAACCTTATCAGGCTTCCTAATCCTGATAAAACAATTTATGATGAACCAAACTTTAAACCCCCTTGGTACAATGAGAATGATTGATGTGAATTCCACAAGATCAATGGTCACACAACAAATAACTACATGAGACTTAAAAACATTGTACAAAACTTGATAGAAAAAGGAGAGGTTGAAATTGAACATTGTCTTGGGCCCTCCGATAATAGAGACATGGGAATATACAAGGATCCAATCCTTGATCATTCTAGGGGAAATGACAAAGGTAAGGGAAAATATTACCAAAAATCTAACTTCACCTACGATAAAGTCGTAGGAGCCATCTGCCAAGATAATCAAAATATCAATGTCATAACCATACTAGGAAAAAGATCTAAATGTAATGTGACTCCACGAAGAGGAAAAGGCACAATCCAAGGAGCCTCACTTCCAGCCAAATTCACCATCAAGCTTTCCAATGACTACAATATTATCAACCAATTGAAGAAAACTGTAGCATTAATCTATATCGTTGAGCTTCTAAAGTTATCACCAACACATAAAGAGATCTTGGAGAAATCTCTCATTGAGTCTTCAGTTCCTAATGATCTTAATGTTGATCAATTTAAAGCTATGTTTAGTACCATCACTTCACCCCATCACTTGGTATTTTCTAAAACAAGGCCTTCACCAAATATGCTTTCATAATCAAGCTTTGTATCTCAAGGTTTGTGTCCATAAACACAAGATCAAGAGATTCCTAATAGATGGAGGTGCAAGCTTAAACATATGTACCCTAAAAATTATAAAGCAGTTGGGATATTCTAATGATGTGATCGATAAAAAAAAAAGTATCACCATGAGGGCCTATGATGACATGGAGAGAAATTTTGAGGGCACAATAAGACTTCCAATTCAAGTGGGGCCTACAATAGTAGAAATGACTTGTTAGGTACTATATCTTGAATTACCCTATAAACTTCTCTTGGGATGTTTATGGATCCATACAATGCAAGTGGTCACTTCAATCTTTCATCAATTTTTAAAATTTCCTTACAATGATAAGGAAGTTACAGTATATGGCGATCTTGAACCCTTCCATTACTATACAAACTTGGAGGAGAAGTACAAAAAGCTCCTTCAAATACCTGTTAATGACATATCATTCCACTCATTTTCATATGTCGATCCAACATCACTTGCTTCATTCTCAACCTGAATCTACATCAATCAATCCTCAAAAATCTGAACTAAAGATTCAAGTGCTTGACAAGGGCTACAGATAATATAATTTTAAACAATCCTTTTTCATTGGGGAACTTCCCCCTTCACCAAAATCCTATAGGAAATCAAACATATTCAAGTTGTCACCTATGAAGTCAAACCTACTATCTTTACCAAGTGGAGAGACATGAAGGATGAAGTAGTATTCAAAGAGGACCTCTCAATGTGGCTCTACAAAGAAGAAGAATAGAAACAACTACATCTCATACCTGTGGGTCCTAACAATAAAGGTTATCAACTGGAAAGAATATGGGATACACTGGAAAAGGTGACCTTGGTCTACATGAAAAAGGTATAAGAGAACCCATCATAATAGAAAAATGTAAGAACATGGGACTAGGTTATGGTTTGATAGACATGGTTACCCCAAACATTGAAACTACCTCTTATTAGCAAATAGCTCCTTCTACTGACATTGAGACATCAGATATTATCATACTGAAATAGATTCCAACCAATGGGAATGGGAATCTTACGCCTCTAGTGACTATGACCTAGATACCCTTTGGAACCTTGATAAAACTTCTATCCTTACCCTTACAACATCCTCTGTAATATTTTTCGATAGTAATGATAACCTACCCTTACTTCACCCATTGTTTGATTGGGATCAACAACATCACACACCTATTTTGGACCTATTCCAAAACAACAAAGCTATTGCGGAGTTCATTGGAATTCAACAAGGTATCCACCAAAGAGATCATGAGGTCAAATTTGTCATAGAACTATAACAAGGATCATAATTTGGAGAGGATATTGCATCTTCCAATCACAAAATTGAAATGAAAAAACTAAAAATCGAAATGAGATCCCCTAGGGAAAACCACAATGTGGCTCCATCAGATCATGAGAAAAGGAAAAATAAAGGATGTATCTAAGGGTGAAAACCTCTCTGAGGTAGTTGGGGATGGAGGATTCAATCTCCCCATCACATAGTATCAAGAACAATCAGCAGCCTAGATTGAATTTTATGAACCTATCAATGTTGGAACAATAGAGGCACATAAGGTAACATATATCATGCAACTTCCTTAGATCTTGAGGAAAAGGTCAACTTATTGGTATTCATCAATGAATGTAAGATCAACTTCACCTAGACATATACAGATATTCCTAGGCTAGATCCAGCTTTAGTGGTACACCATCTAACAGTATTCCCTACATCAAAACCAGTTAAGCAAAATATTTGCAAGATGCACCCACAAATAGAACTATTATTTAAACTAGAGCTTCAAAAACTATTGGACGTAGGATTCATCAAACCTATAGACTATATTGAGTGGGTATCTAACCTCATACTAGTGTTGAAACCCACTAGGGGCATACATATCTATACAAACTTCAGAGATATTAACAAAGCATGCCCTAAGGATGAGTTCCCCCTTCCCAACATCGACATAATAGTGGACCTAACTGTTGGTCATGAAATGATTTCACTAATGAATGGATTTTCCTGGTACAACCAAATAAACATATCCCGTGAAGATCAACACAAAAAAAAATTTACCTATTCTTGGGGATTATTTTGTTGGAACATCATGCCATTCGACTTGAAGAACACAAGAGCCACATATCAAAGAGAAATGACTACCATTTTTCATGAAATGTTGCACATCACCATGGAGGATTATGTATATAATCTTTTGGTTAAATTAGTCAGAAGAAATGAACACCTGGTTTACTTAGGTAGGATATTTAACATATTAGAGGAGTATGAATTGTGTCTAAATCCAAAGAAATATATAACATTCAAATGGGATAGAAGGTGTGATAAATCTTTTCAATATGTAAAGGGCTATTTTATCACTCCCCCGGTATTGATGCCTCTATTTCAGCATAAAGAAATAATTTTATATGTATCCACAATAATAGCAGCTTTGGGAGCTTTATTGGCACAACTTGATGACCAAAACAAATAACAAGAAATTTACTATATCAGTCATACCTAGGTTGGTTATGAGTTGAATTATGCATGCTTTGAATGAGCATGTCTATCAACTATTTTTGTAACAAAAAATATTAGGCATTACATGTGAAACATACAAATCAAGTTGATATCTAAGATAGACCCCTTCAAATATCTCTTGGAAAAAGAAACTCTTATAGGAAGAATTGCTAAGTGGGTCATGATACTTAGTGAATTCGACCTAGAATATTTTGACAGGAAATCCATCAAGGGATAGGTGATAGCAGATCAGTTAGTAGAAGCACCGATTGAAGATCATCAACCACTCATAGAAAAAAATCTATATGAGAGCATCCTACTAACAAATTAGTCAGCCCATTGGACTTGTACTTTGACAAATCTCATACTCAACATGGCTCAAGGGTCAGTATCCTATTTCTCACACCACAAGGAGATAGTATACCAAAAGAATATAGGATTTCCTTCCCCCATACAAACAATATAGCAAAGTATGAAGCACTAATCATTGGACTAAAAATGGCAGTGGAATGGAAAATTAAGGAACTACAAGTATATGGTGACTCCTAATTGGTCATAGGGTAGGTCAACGGTGAATACTAGACTAAAGACAACAACCTTATACCATACAAGAGAAAGGTGGATACTTTCAAGCAATAATTTTTGGTCATCATCTTTGAACAAATCACAAGAGTTAACAATAAAGTAGCTAATGCTATGGCTACTATTGGTTCACTCCTTGACATACCCGAGAACATTCCTAGATACAAATTCCTCATAGAATAGTTGCTTATACCGGAATTTGATATCTAAAAATCCAAACTCGTATGTCATGTTGTTGGTCTTGACTCACCTTGGTATTAAGGCACATTTTCCTATATCTAACACTGAATCATACCACCCCACCTAATGACCAATCAAAAAAAACCTTCATCCGTCAAAATTATCGATTTACTATCCTTGGAGATACCTTGTACCATTGAAGCCTTGATGGTACATTTCTCTGATGTCTTAATGTAGAAGAAGTGTAAACTACCTTGCAAGAGGTACATGAAGGTTTTTGTGGATCCCATTCTAAGGGGCCTAACCTAGTCTAAAAGTTGCTATGAACGGGGTACTACTTGGCCATCACTAGAGCAAGAAGCGATTCATTTTTCCAAGAAGCATTGTTAATCAAAACAACATGGAGATCCCATGCACACACTCATGCAGGAGTTGCATCCTATCACTACTCCATGGACTTTCTCTCAATGGGGACTTGACTTAATATGAAAGATATCACCGACCTCATCCAATGGACACAAATTCATCATCACTACTATGGAGTACTTTACAAAGTGCATAGAGGTTATTCCTTTAACCTATATCACAAGGAAATAAATAGCTAAGTTCATTCTTAACTATTTGATCTATCGATATGGTATCTGATAGACTATCGTAATAGATAATGGAACTCCATTTAAGAACTAGGATGTCCATGATCTTTGCTCAAGATTCTCTATCCAACACCATTTTTCAACCCCATATTATCCTCAAGGAAATTACCAGACTGAAGCATCAATAAGACCATCCTAAAAATCCTAAAGAAAATTGTTAATAACACCATCCATGATTGGAACCTATAGCTAAAGCCAGCCTTATAGGCTTATAAAGCCAACATTTGTACACCTACAAGTGTGACTCCATTTTCCTTGGTCTACAGATCTGAAGCAATATTTCCCATAGATGTTTAAATCCCATCCCTAAGAGTATCATTGAAGGATCTTGTTAGAAACAAAGAGTATCAAGTATCTAGACTCAATGAGCTTGAACTCCTAGATGAAAGATGCTTGAATGTATTGAACCATCTATAGGTGTATCAAAATCAGCTCAAGCGAAGCTACAATAAGAAAATAAAAAATAGGAAATTTCAGGTTGGTGACTTGGTCCTAAAGGAAAATTAGAAAATCTAGCTGAATCAAGATGGGAAAGGTAAGTTTGAACCAAACTAGCTAGGTCCCTATAGCATTACAAAAAGCTACAACTCTAGAGCATATCAGTTGGCTACGCAATAAGGAGAACCTCTAGCTGAACTTCTTAACAGTAGTCATCTCAAGAATTTCTACACCTGGCATATCATAATATCCCAAGCAAAAAAGCAAACAAATCAAAAATCAAGAAAAACAATAAAGAGAAATAAAACATCCTTTAAGTGAAAACCACTTTGTGGTGCTTCTAGGACCGGTACTATAGTGAAAACCCAGTAAATAGGAGTTACATTTGAATAAGATCTAAATCCTCATCTATTGGCACTATCCATCTATCGCATCCATTCTCCACCCATCACATAATAAAATGTGCACCCAACCACAACTTTATAACTAATCAAGTATTGAACCTTGTTGCACCATCTATATCCACCATTTGTTTTATCCATATATCCCTAATAAAACGTAATCCTATTCTGAACTGGAGGTAACCTCCTAAACCTAGTAGCGGATTGGATCCTTGTTCATCCCATCACTTTAAAAAAACTATCAAAACAAAATAAAAAACATCCAAAAAACTATCAAAATCAAAAATATCTAAACACCCATCAAAATCCAAAATAGTCATAAAACATAAAATCCCAAAAACATTGTAGGTCATCTTCGGATGAGCTGCAATTGAGTCAAAATAAATTGAACTATGTTGTATATACATGTAGAATGTAGGCAAGGCCATCATTTTTGATCCCCCGAGGCACTAGGTTAGTCCCTTTAGGTGTCCCTCTTGGTCTTTAAACTTGCTCAAAAATCCAAAAACATTCAAATATCTTATCAAAAATCCAAAAAACAAAGTCATAAAAATCCAAAAATAGTATCAATCATGGTTAGTCAAATTATTTCATATCTATGCATACATAAGCAAGGTCATCATTGATGAGCTCTGATGCATTCTAGGTCAATCCCCTTTAGGTGTTTATCTTGGTCTCTAAATTTCTCAAAAACACCAAAAAAATCTAAATATCTTCAAAAAAAATATCAAAAACAACATCAAATAACCTCAAAAGCACAAAAACATTCAAAAAATCTCAAATTTCCTATCTCTATCATCACATATCCACAATAATCTCTCCATCCATCGTAAAAAATCATCACCTTCAATCTTTGACAATGCAATCAGCAAGCAAAGAAAACATCGAAATCCAAAACTTCCAAGCAGAAAAAGGAAACGACTAGATCATCATCAGACTAAAACAATGCCTAAGTGTTAACTACCCTGCCTTTTGAAAATCATCATCAACATCTTGGCATGTGTCTTAATAGATAAATCATTCCTACAATGGGCATCATCGATGGATGAAATCATGAAATATCAAAACATCTATGGCAAGTGATACTACAACATTGTTTATCTTTTGTGATCTTATCTTTTGATTTATTTTATTGTCTCAATCCCAGGATCTCTCAAGGATGTCCATAAGGATTTAGAGAGGAAGGAATGGGACATTGATCATTTATTTTTTCTCTACTCTATTTGTTGGATGTTTTTGCAATGCTACCATAGTGAATACTTGCTTTGTTCTATGTGTGGAAATCGTTTTGGGGCAATTTGTGTAGTGGTTACATGTTAGGTATGTGTAACTAGTATGAAATTTTTTGAAACTTCTTACCCATAGACTAACAATTTTTGTGTATGTTGAGTATGATAAAAAAATACTCCTTGTTTGTGGAGTCAAAGTCCACACAATAGATATAAAGCCACCTTGATCATTAATTCCTTGATGCATCATGTCTATTTGCTACATCAATAAGTATTGCTAAAAAGCTACTTAGTCATCCATGAAAGAAAAATAAAACTCATCAATTCATATAATCACATAACATCAATCATATCATCAAATCATCTCGTCAATGCATATATCATCATAATCATGATCCATAGATTTTCAAAAAATTAGATCAAGCATCTAACACTTCTATCTATCTCTAATCAAACTAGCATATATCTTCTAACTAGCATTTTCATATTGCATCACAAATTCATTAGTACCGCATGCATCCTACATCCACAAACTCATCAGTGCATTTCATTTTCATCATATATTCATAACATTATCTAGTACATATCATCAATCATGGCATTTGTCATCTATACATCCATATCATATAAACGCATCAAAAAAATATAAAATCACAAACATATAATCATAATTCATCTATCATATACATATAAGCTTACATAAATATCCATAAACATCTCATAACAAATCTATGTCACATCAAAAATGGTTATCTCATATATCGTTAAAAATGGGAATGTCATGTATATCATCAAATATCATGTGTGATATCAAAATATACAAAATATATATACGAGGCCTCAAATGGGCTGATGAATGTATATACAAAAAGATATGTCTACATAAAGTCTCTGATACAATAACATAAAACTTAGATAATAAAAATAGTATCCCTATTGATCTTTCCTCGAAGGGGGTTTCTCCCCATCATGATGTAACCTATGATGATTGTGTGTTAGAGACAGTACAAGATGCACAATCGACTGAGAAAGCTATCTCAAAATTGATGGACCACCTGAGGACTTTGATCCTATACCTGAGCTTGGAACCCCACAATGAGGGCATCTCTGACCTCTAGGAATGAATGAATCGTATAAATTCCGATAATAAGTCACCTCAACAATAAACCGGTCATGGTCAACCTAATACTGAGCCCAAGGAATCAAAGAAGCCAACGCAATCTGTACTATCATATGTGTATGCCTCTCAATGGCTAGCTCTTGATGGAGGGCATCCCACTTAGCTCTTAGTGCATCCCTCTCTATAGTCAAAATCACAACCTACACATCAACATCCTATCATCGATAAATCTCAAAGTCTCTCTCACTAGCTCTAGCATCATGATGATGAATAGTTTGATCTTGCTCGGCTATAAGCTGAGAAATCTATGATGCCATGTCCCCCTGAGGGGGAGGTGCCTATGGTCCATATTGCTATTGTTGATCCTACTAATCATGTTGTTGATCGCCATCAAACTGCCCATCCTGCACTCCCTACAACTGCTCATGATAAATTTGTCACCTCTTCCTATCCCCCCTCCTCCAGGCAACCTCAGCCATCCTTTAGACCCAACCATAATAGGACCCACACTAGAGGGAGTTGTAAATATTAGTGGTTGATGTCAGGCCCACCACTGTGTGTAATCTCTAGTGGTACCATGATCTAGGGTACCTACTGCCCATCACCATCTAATAGGTGCAAGTGCCCTAAACTTTGTGATTGCTACCCCTGAATTAGCTCTCATCCCTGCATATTGACTTTTCGGGTTGTGCATCCAAAATGAGCATGATATACATTTGGGGAGTGAGTTTGTCTCTCACCAAACTATCTCATGACCCTACCTAGCAAGTAACTCTCTAGAATAATGTCAACTCATCCTATCAACCATTGAATATGTCTGTAGTAAGTCAATTGGTCATGGTCATCGGCCCAAGCCTCACATATCATAAATGATCTTCAAATGAACTCTGAAACATCATCAAAAATTCCTCACTAGTATGATAGTCTCTCTGGCTATCTATAATACAAATAATCAGAATATCTATATACATAGGGGTCACCCTCATCCCATCAATTCAAACCATCTGGACAAGTCACTACAATATGTTCCCACACCCATACATGGAGGAGACTCATCCCAGCTGAAATAGAACTACCACCCCAATACATAGCCTCATGCATATCTCTGTACAAATGGGATAACAAGCACAGGCCCCAGGAATACACTATACCATGATCCATCATTTTCTCTATACATATCTCCTATCCAATAGGAAATCCCCTATCTCTCCTATCAGGCATCAAAGGCCTGATAATCAATCTAGCTAACACCATAGATATAGGATCAACACCATCAGTAAATGAAGTCAAATCTATCTCTAAATCCACAACCTATAGTTGTTGTACACCCAAAACTCTATGCATGGCCTGGATACCCCTACAAAAATCATATGTGGCAATCTCCCCATGGATGGGGATCCTCAAAATCCTCCATACGTCCTCTAGAGTGATCATATATTCTCCTTTGGGTAGATGAAACAAAGAAGTCTTTGATCTCCATCTCTCAACCAAGGCAATCATCATGGCCATATGTTCTCTGATCTCAGGCATGTAACAAATATAATGAAGTCCAACCACATCAAGAAAGTCCCTCTCAAGATCCTAGAAGCCAACAATGAAATCTAATAAGTGTCATAGTCAACGCTCTCTGGAATAAAGCGGTTTGAGAACTGCCTGAAAACATTCAACCCACAACATCAAAATTTTGCTAGAAAATCAAATTAGGAACTTAGCACTGCAAAAAAACTAGCTAAAAACTTCATTTATAATAATAGAAAGCTTTTCTAGGATAATAGCGGCCCTTTTTTACTATGACAGTGTCTCTCTTTCATGATAGCAAGCTTGTTTCACTACAATAGTGACTAGTTTTCACAATGGACATAAATTTCATAAGTTGTTTAAATGCGCATTTGGTTTTCACAACTGCAATTAGACAATAGCAACCAATTTAATAAAAGTGGTAAAATTAATGATAGCGACTACTTTTAGTGAAAGTGGCAAAATAACTTACTACGATAGCGGTCGTGTTGCAATGATAGTGAGATTTTTCTTAGATTATCACTATTGTTTTAATCCTACTCTCAGTATTAATTACATAGGCATAAAATGATGAAAGAGAAAATGGAAAGAAGACATACCGCAATCCCTATAGTGGGTGGACTCTAGAACTGATAGGTTGCATCTGCTCTATGTGGGGCTCCCGAAATGCAAGCCATCATGAATCAACAATTGCAGTACTAAATCTCTAGAGCTCTAGAAATCTATAAGGATGAGAGTGCAAATGAGCCTAAATGAACCCTAATTTCCTATTTTAACTCCCCCAAAACCCTAATTTTTAACCTTGGAATCCTCTTAGGTTAAATTTTGAGTACTCTGGACCATCCTGAACCTAAAAATGAGACCCCTAAGACCTATTTTTTTGTTCTCTATGCATCTAAACTATTCATAAACTTTGTTGTGAGCCCAACCAGAAAAGTAACTTTTTTGGCCAACCTCTCGAGGGGCCAGCCCAACTTCTTATCATCCTTTCGCCAATTGCTAGGGCATAGTGGGGCATATTAAATTTTTTTCTTGATCTAAACATTGAATTCTTTGAAACAATGCATCAAGTACATTATGGCAAAGAGGGGCAAGATGTAGACATGTAAAAATGGCTTAAATTCATATGACACATCCTGAATGACATTTTTCCATTATCGGCATCACTTTCATTATCACTATTGCATTTTGCTTCATTAACATCATTAATCCCCTTTTTAACATCAATTGCATTATTAACCCTATTTTCCTCTATTAATTAAATAGTCTTGAATTGTTTAATTAATTCACTATGTTGTCACCTAATTTAACCTTATTCTTCCTGATTAATTAATTAAACACAAATTATTTAATTATTTCACTAACATACCTTATTCATATAAATTAATTAAATAGTTATAATTAATTATTTAGTTAAGCTACTTTCCCTTCTTCAAATTTGAATAATTAAATCAATTATTTAATTTCCCCAAAATCACTCAACATGGTTAATTAATAAATAAACTTTATTTATTAATATATCTTTCATGTTCCTCTCAACATTGATTAATTATTAAATTAATTAAATCATCCTCACATTTCTTGATTGAATAAATCATGACCATTGGTTTCTCAATCTAATTTCCCAATCCCACCGATTACTCTAATCCCACTAAACACTCAATCTAATTTCTCCAATCCCACTAAACATTCAATCCTAACCCACTAATTATCTAATTAAATACCTTAATTGGATCAATCAGATGAGTTAACCGATCAATCTATTTCCTCACAATGGTCCTCGACCATTAGTCCTAATCTTTCATTGTTGCATCTTGATCGTTCATCTAAAAATCGTATATCTATAAAATAAAATTTATTCCTCTCATAATTTCATATGGAGAATTTGTAGAAAGGTCATGTTAGATTCACTATTGAACCAAATTAAGCAAACATATACTTGTATACTAGATCATTCTGCTATCAAGCTTTTGCAATCATGGAGGCTTTGTGTTGAATAAAGCAATCCAACATCCATCTTCAATATAAATGCACTCAACCATGGGATGATATGATTGTAATTTTTGAATTCATTTGTTTATGATAACCTTGCTTGTTTGGATTCTTAAAGCTTTGCAATTACATTTCATGGGTAAGTGTGTCTTATTATCTTGTTTTGAATTGATTTAAATTCATTCATTGTTTCTAAATATATTGATCCATATTCCCCTTACATAGGTACATTGAGATAAATTTAAGAGATTTTTCAAATATTTGTGGGGCACTTCCAAGTATTCATATGTTTTCATGGTTATACCACTAGACCTCAACATTCAATTTGTATTTGTGGATATGTGGATTCAAATTCAGCAAGTGAAATTTATAGCAGAATATCCACAAATGGATATATATTCATAATTTTTGGTGGTGCTATCAATTGGCTAAGTAAGAAAAAAAAATTGTTACTTTGTCCATGACAAAAGTAGAGTATATGGAGATTACTCATGCTTGTAAGGAATCCATCTATCTTAAAAAATTATGTTCATATGTTGGGCTTGATGTAGGGATGATAACCATTTGTTTTGATAGTTAGAGTCTCATTTTCTTGGCAAAGAATCTCATTTTCCATGTCATAATGAAGCATACTGATGTTCAATTCCATTTATTTCATGACATGGTGGACCATGGGAAGGTAAAATTAGAAAAGGTTGACACTTTGGAAAATGTTGTAGATGCATTGATAAAGCACGTAAGCATATAGAAGTTTAGTTGGTGTTTTAATTTCATGGGCCTCATGGGCCCTAGTAGTTTATTTTTATTGTCTCTTGAAAGGTCTTCAACAAGTGGGAGAATTTTTGTATTAAAGTGTCTCAAACTTTGTAAGTCCTAACATTTGATTTATTGAATTATTAATTATTTACATCTATGTTTATTTGTCTACTATGTTAAGTCACTTTGTGGGACCTAACAATTGAGGTGGCATCCTATATGGAGGTGACTAGGATGACATGCAATCTAATTATGTGAATATAGGTGACCCACTTGGTGGACCCTATTGTGAATCCAAAATGGCGGCATGATTCATGTTGTAAGAGTTCATATGACTAATTATGACAAAAAGAAATGATATGTTTGTTTAATGACATATTTTGATGATGTAAGAGTCAATAATTCCAAATTAATGATAGGTTGACTCATGTGATGGAGGCACCTATGCATGCAATGTGCATTACATATTGAAAGTAACTATGCATATTGAGGAAGGCATTGGAATTGAAGTAGACTATGATAGGTGGATCCTAGCTATGATGATACTTTACATGAAAGGTGTTGCATGCATGCCAGCAATGTGCATGTCAAGGAAGGTTATTTGAGAGCATACAAGTGTTGGAATATTTCCATGTGGTAATCCTAGGTGTCCATCTTTGATTTCTCATCTTGCATTGTGAATTATATATATTGGGTACTTGTGCATTTGTATGTAGTGGTTGAGATTATTTATAGGTACTATTATGCTACCAAATTGATTCTAAAATCATGTCATTGATTGAAGACGCATGTTAATGAACTTAGATTTGGAGACTATATTGTAACCATATTCAATTATTGATAATACAAAGAGATGTAATTTTGGAGTGAGTGATTTTTCTATCAAAAGAGTTTACCCACATATAGGCCTAGTGTTATGGTATATTGCTTTATAGCATGTTTATTATGTTATCTATATGTGCATCTAATAATTGTAACTATTAAGGGTTTGTAAGAAAAAAATTAAAGTATCTCCCCCACTTAGATTGGTGTAGGAAGTTGCTTCTACTTACTCAGATTCCTTTCAAATTGAGTACTACAATTGTGTATTTTTAATATTTTTCAAAGTGGCTACATCTTGAAAATTTCATATCTCAATGTGCACATCACAAAATTTGCACAAAAATAATTCAAAATGTAATTTTTTTAATGTGTATAAACTAAAGCATAGAACAATACTTTTTTTAATTAAATAGGTACAGCAAAAGTTATAAAGAAAAATTAATACATATATATAAGAGGAATATAAAGACACTAGTGTTTGTGTCTATATATATATACATATATGTGGTTAGAAATATTAAAAACTTATATTTTGATAAAAATAATTATTAAATATTGTTATCAAATAAGTAAATATAATGATGTTGAAGTTTGAGAATGGTATTGAAGAAAAATATACATCTCTCATAGATAAAATGGATGTCTAAACCTCATGTTCATCATCCATTCCTAAATTGAAGAGAAAAAAATAAAACATATAATGCAAGCATGCTACATGTAATTTTCTCATGTTATATAGCATGTTCATGCTATGTAACATGTTTGCATTATATAGTGGTTCTCACACTATGTAATGTGCTCACATTATATAGTGTACTTGCACTATGTAATGTGAGTGGGGTAAGTGCATGGAAATGGAGGAAATATTAATGGTTAGCCTTGATATTTTTATCAAAGATATATTTGTGTTAAATATAATGCATGTTTTTCAACACATGCATTTTTTATGTTTTAAAATCAATTTCTTTATGATCTCATCCATTTATGTTTAGATTTCAAAGCCTAAAGGTTGGAAATCTCTTGTGGCTCCCATTTTTTTAGCATAAAACAACTTAAATTTGAAGTTCAACCTCGTCAATTTTACATGTTCTACAATAAAAAATTAGAATCACCACCAAATGTAGAGCTACTTCTTAGCTTTTTGTCCATATACTAAATAAGTCAAAGTATTTATTTTTATTTTCTTTTAACAATGTCTCATATTCCTCCAATACATATGTACTAATTTTTTATAGCTTGTGAAACACTTATCTTTCAAAAAATTATATAGGATTATTCTATGCTTCATTATACATATTCAAAAAAATTATATTTTCAAGCTTTTTGTGCAAGTTATGTGGTGCATATGCTTAGTGATGTAATTTTCAAGATGTGTCTAATTCAAAAAATATTAAAAAAATATATTCAATGAATATATTTTAGTACTCACTCTTGGCTATATTTCCACCAACTAATTTTTAAAAAATCCCAATATCAAAAAAGAATAGTGGGGCACACACCAAACACTATGTTATATTTTACTGATAAAAGTAGGAATGTTTTTTGTGTGCACTTAAAATTTTACCCTATTAACATTAATAATTTTTTAAAATATTAAGTAATTTAGCGACTAGATTCATAGTACTAGAATTATTTTTTTTACCATATCTTCAAATTATGAACATACACATCTTGAATTACTCATCCAAGTTCAACTTTAGTTGATTTTAGAAAAGAAATCTGGTCACTTTTGACCCTCTTTATGTCCCATATTTCCATGCACTTACATAATGCATTATGTAATGCACTCACGTTATATCACACACTTGTTTTATATAGCACAAGAAATTACATGACACTAAAACATTATGCAAAGCACAAAAAGGCTAACCAAAAAAGTTTTTAAAAAAAAATATTACACCTATGATTTGGTATAATGCACTTTGTACATGGTTTATGTGTTCTTTTAGAAAATTCTACAAGATTTTTTTATTTGATATCATTATAAATGAAATGTTTACATTGAAAATCAATAATTATTTTTTGTTTGCTTGGGAGTTTTATTTGTCAATTTTATTTAGTATTTTAACATAAATTTATAATTTATAGTTTTTTTTTTTTACTAACAATCATTTATTTATATTTTAAGAGTCTACTTCTAATCGTTATGTTCATTTTTATTGATCATTATCTATTATTATTTAATTGATATGTAAACAAGATATTCATATTAAGTAATAAAGGAAAGATTTACATAGTAAGCCCAATGGGCAAGAGTTTCTGAGTTACCCCAACATATGTACCAGCACTACCATACTAACAACAACCACCCCTAAATATTCATACCAAAATTTCCATGCAAGGACTCATGTTCCAAACTAGAAACTACTAGACATAACTATAATTTTTATCAAGAAAGTATAGCAACCAACCTAGAGACCAGAAACCAGACCAACACACCTTACATCTCAAGAAAATTCTTAAACAGACCCCACCCCAAACCTGTCTGTCGCCAAGAAACCATTAGCACAGAAATCTGGTACCCATCGACCATGAGGCAAAGGAGGGAGCTTAAGCACACAAAACAAGTAATCCAATGCAACCACCAGTAATTCCCTATGGGAAACCAGTGTCATGCCTTTCAAGTCCAACATGAAAGGATAATATTTGATCACCTCTCCTGGCACGTAGAGAAATCACATGTCTCGTGGCCTAGGGATACCCATACCAGGCGAGGCAGCATATAGTGTAGCCTCCAAACCCACCAAAAGATCCACATAGAAGAGTTTTTTTAGCATAGCCTCTTCCTCCTTTTTCTCAACCTTATTTCCAGCATAGACACTAAGAAACGAGAATTGATGTTTGTATCAACCCTATGAGAGTCGTTGTCATCCAAATAACTCTTCCCTAGGATCATTTTAACCACCATCAACACTAGGGTGTCATATTGCTTGAGCATCATTTTGAGTCTTTGGTCCATAATTGATCCACCAAAGGCCATCTGCCTTCCAAAACTCAATAGACGAATTGGAGTCGTTACCCCAATGCTCGTTAGAGTCTTTGAAGACATTTTGACGATGAACTTCAACCTCTCCTCCATGGTAGAGGAAAAAAACTAGAGATTCACACCACCATACCTTTACCAAGCACAAATGCTACCTAATTCCCATCAATGACAAAAAAGGAGAGCCTTACCAACCATAAGTAATGCATGGGAGATTACCATCATATCATACCATTATGGAAATGGAAAGTATTAGCCATGTCATGCATTGTGTTATATCGACTCTATCATCGAGGTTCGAGATAGCACAAAGGAGAGAATTTGCAAGTCCCAAAGATAATAACCCAAGTGTGTTCTTTGTAACTTACCTGACAATAGCATCATTATGGAGATCTTATAGATGGATATGGTAACCGTCAGTTACAACTATGGCCACTTCTCCAACACCTCACCTTCCTTCCAAGTTGGTGCCATGTGTGACAAACAACAAGAATTGTCATGTCATCATGTTATGTGTGAAAGTCCATATGACCTTAGGGTTATTTAATTGATAATTTGAATAAATATATATTGTTAATTTTATGTAGAAAGAAAGAACTAACAATTACAATGGGAAGGAAAAAATTGGGAACACCCAAAAAAAATAAAGTGAAGAAAGAAAAACAAAAGGAGTGCATGAAAACATTTCATCTGTAATGCCAAAAAATGCATCCTATGCAATTTCCAATTACATAAACCTCCCCTTTAGCTTAATTAAATTTGATAATGCAATGTCTCATTCACCTATCCTTAATCTTTCCATTAACCCTTTCATTTTCAATCATTTAAGGAAACTTTTTTCATGGATGACCACACATTGCACAGACATATGTGTGCCACACGAACATCCTAAAAATATTCTTGCCTTCATAACCATTAGGACATTACACTTCCTACTTGCCCACGAAGTGTAATGACCTTGCAACCTGCAAGTGTGCTAAAAATATCCCTTTTCATATCTTTTCTCCTTTCAAACCTCCTAATCTCTCCATTCTATTCACTCTATCACTCATTCTATTCACTCTATTCCCTTGCTCTCACTCTTATTCATTCTCACTTTCTACACCATTTTCCATCACCCTCTTACACTTGGCTCTCCACACTAGCACATTGGTTCTCTTGGCATGTCTTGGGTGTGGCATGCTCTTCCTTCTGGAATCACCATCTTGCTCAAGGGAGGGTGAGTACATTCTTTTTACATTTCATTATCGTCTTCATGTTGGCTAGCATATTGTTTTTCTAATACATCTATTATCTTTATCTTGTCTATCTATTTTCTTGTCTATTATATTTTCTATGTATTTATCCGATTGCCCGTTGAAGTGGGAACACCTGCAAAGGATTTGAATGAGGCAATTCCCTAAAATAGCCCCAACCATTTTCTCATTTCCATGTGTGTAGGCATTGAAGTTGGAATTTTGTGGGAGGCTTCACTCATGGAACTCTTGTGAGTCTCCTTTCTTTATTTTCATTTATGTAATTTCCTTTAAGTCTTGTTTAGTTTATGTTTGTTAACATTATTCTACTATTTTTCTTATTTATGTCATTTATACATCTTATGTACTTTTAGTTGTCAAATAGTTAGTAGGCTCTTTGTTGTCTCTATTAGTGAACTTTGTTTTCTATCTGTACAAGAATACAGTGTGCCACAAAGACATCAACAAATTGTTCTTTCATCTTGGTTGAGAGCTTGTTAGTTTTCTCATGAGACCTCTAAATATTTCTCTTTCAACCCATAAAGCACTTGTCCTTTAATTCCACATAAAACACAAAATATAAACAAACTCCCTTGTCTTTCAATTTTTTCACCTGAGCTTTATTCCTTGAGGTAGTTGAGGAACTTTCACTCCCTTTGGTTCATGTCATCTTAGGGTGTCGGATTTCCTCCTCTACATTTTCGGGAACCCTATGTGAATCTATCTATTGTGCCTATAGCACAGACACCCCGTTCAGAATGAGGACCCTCCCTTTTCGCCTGTGTTGGGTTGCTTTTAGCTTTACCTCATTTTTTGTGCCCCTATTTTGAATCCAAAGTGATTGAGGAGTTCCTAAAAATCATCTCAAGTCAATCACATTTTTCCCCTCCCCAAAAATTTTCTAAGTCAAGGTTTGCACCAACATCCTTGGAATGGTGTAGGTCCACACCTGCAGGCTACCATGTACAAAATTCCCTTGTACCTCTGTCATTCTGAACAAAAAATAATTTGGAATCCTCCCGCCCTATGGGACCCGCACCCTTGTCTACCCTTTTTTCATCTTCATTGTTCTTAATGGCACTCATGCAATGGCCATTCGCATGTCAGCCTCCGTCGACCCCGATGCTGTCTAGAAATGACTGATCAACCAACCCAACGGTCATTGTACGAGTATTGATTGTGGGGATTAAATGTCCAAACCCTATATATACTCCTATCGACCTATCATTTTTAATGAAATTATTTGCAAAGAGGAGCCTGAACGCCATCTGCAGCCACCATCGTGCCCGTAGCTCACGTCCGTCACTCAGCTTTCATTCTACATAAAGTTCGTCATATTTCATTACTAGATCATCGGGTATGTTTTCTAGTTTTTGCGCCTCCTTTTCTTCTCGCCAAGTCACCATAAGATTTAATCATTGTCTCAGTTAAAATATCAAACTTTAGTAAGGATTCTCCTCCCTAAGAAACCCACAATCTGAAACATGTTGAAAACATTTCAAAACAAGATCTTAATCCATTCAGGACTTAACCACCTCGTCGCTATTCTTGTGATGCAGCATTCGCGTTCCCTGAACCCACACCGCCTTGTTGGTTGTCTGTTTCTCTCGAAATTGTGAGCTATTTTGAGGATGACCACTGACCTCGGTGGGTCCGCCTCTGCAAGGCACCCTGCCAACCTAGCTGTCAGATTCTTCAAGCTCCCATCACATCAAACAACCATCCTTCATAGCTTGTGGACCCATCAGTGCGGGATTCTGCATTACTTTTGACCTTTTGGAAATACTGTTTTGAACAGTTGTCCTCTTGTGTCATTTCGCTTATCGAAACCCGACCGAGGGATTAAAAAGTGACAAACCTTAAGGCCCAACCAATCATCCATCGCCACTCTCAGGCCTGACTGTGCGGGTTTCTGTGTGCATGTTCTTGTTTCTTCTCGTCGTTCCGAACAGTTGTCCGATACCATCTTCCCGACTATCAAACCCCGCATCTCAAAATTTCGTCAAAGTGTAAAGTGCCAAAAAGATAACAAAATCTTGCATCTGCGGGTGAAGTCTTGTGGACTATTGCATGCGAGACTCCATCTTTCCTTCATCATTTTGAATGGCTGCCAACCTGCATCCTCTCGCTCTACGGATCCTACACCTATGTTTGTCGTCAGACTAAATAATCAGACGAAAATGAGGATAAACGATGTTAACGCTCCGTGAGCCCAACAAAGTGGAACTCCATGTGCACGCCATCGTGCCCTCTTCGCCATTTCAAATGGTTGACTCTTCACATCTTCTTGAGTCCCTTGGCTTGTGTGCCCCAACCATCCATCACCTTTGCGTTTTCCACATTACAAAGCTCCATCCTACCAATTACGTTTCAACAGAAGACACAAACAGCTGCTAGCCCAAGGAAGTTCACACCCCTGGGCCTGCATTACACCATTTCCCTCGAGCAAGAGGCAAAGGTAATATTTAAAAGGGATTTCATGCATGGACTATCTGATCTAACGTTTTTTTGTAGGGTGTCATCTAGTGTTCCTTGTATTTCATGATTGTATCATTTACTACCTCCTTTGGTTGCAAGATATATGGAACCAGCTGCTGGAACCTTGGGGGCGGCTACAGAAAAGGACAAGGGGAAGAAAATTGCAAAGGCTCCTCAGGGCAAAGAAGACAAGGATCAAATGAAGAATAAATTCTAGGGGGAGACCCTTAACTCCAGGGTCATCACTCAATGGAAGGACATCTCAGATACCAACTTGGGACATATAGACCTTGATGATTTTAAACAAAGCATGAGGATAAATCCTAAGACAAAAAATGCTCGAAGGATCAAAGCATGTGGGTTGGCCAAGGTTGTAGGATTCCCACTAGCCCTTATCGCCCCTGAACTTGTAATGACCTGCAAAGAGGCCTACCAGGATGAAACTATAACCATCGTGGATAGGGATGGAAACATACTACCTGACTTGTCCACCAAATCCATTAGGCACACCTTCCACATCCCCACAGTCAGTAAAATGGAACAAGCTACCATAGAATACAACAAGTAGATGTAGGATGAAGATCCCCTTAAGTGAAAGAAATTGATTAACTAACACTGGCTGAAAGATAAGAGGGGTAGAGCCTATAAGGTTCCCCAAGAATTATACTACAACCACTTCTTCGAGAATTATCATGATTTGGTGACCCTTCTGAGAAGGATCATGGGTCTTCCAACCGCTGCTTTCTTTCAAGAATGGATGTTTCACTTCATTGAGGAAATCATTTGAGGAAAACTTACTTCTACTAGGAAGGAATGATCAGTGAGTGTCTACATGAATAGTTTATGGAAGCAAAGAAGACCTCAAAGTTTTATATGACATCTTATCTTGTGTATTTTCTCGTCAACCGTGCCCAGTACAAAGGCCTATTTGTTGCACCAAATCTAGATCTGCAATTAGAGTTGAAAGTATATGAAAAGTACCCTCAGCTTCAATATAGAAATTTCAAGAGAGAATACTACAGAGTTAATGACGCCTTCATAGGCCATGTCATCAGATTTCTTGGGGGCGATCCTGAAAGAAGAATTTCACACAGCACCAGTGCCTTCATTCTCGGTTCGGATTCTTGTTTATATAATTTCCAAAGTTCACTTACATCCAAACCGAGGGATTCTCAGACAAACCATACAAATTGTCCCGGTATCCCAATGGCCGGATCATATTGCTTAAAGTCTCCAGGCAGCTACAAAGATCACATGCCCTTTTGAGTGATAAGCACAGAGTAGGGGTTCCCTATCCTCTTACCTTCAGACAAGGGTAGTATGAACTCCACACTTCCCAATGCACAGAGAACTCTGACAAAGAGCTGAGTGAGTATAACTTGAAGTTCTATACTGCTAGGCCCCAGATGGACCCATATGGAAAACTGAGGAAGATGGTGGGGGTAGAATACGACCACCTACATAGTGTTGAGGACTTTTGGGAAAATTGCAAAGATGACAAGGAGGTGCATATGTGCCAGTATATGTGCATGACAACTTACTTCATCAAAATGGTGAAGTTATTTCCTGTGCCAGAGCAGGTAGTGGAAGAAAAAAGCATCGTAATAGACCCAAGGTACAATGTTATAACTAACCTTCCATTGTCGGCACAATATTGGAATGAAGAAGAGGTTGATGACCTAGATTATATCACTAAACCTATTGAGGCAAGGACTAAGCAATGGATTGATGTGAAAGCTACCTAATTGAAGCAATAGGGTGTAGAACTTACATATGTCAAGCCTGAGCATCCACATAAGGGTGAAACTGATAGTGTCACTACTGAGGAAGCCTCAACATGAGAGACCTCGTCATCTCCCCCCATCACCAAATCGAAGAAAAGAAAGGAGACAGCTAAAGATCCGCCCAAGTCAAAGGGGTCTCCAATAAGGGCTACAAAGGTCAGAGCTTCGAAAAGGCCGAAAAGATTGGGTGGTCTCGTGGGAATGCCCACCGTACAAGAGGATCCTCTTCATGAGGGAGAAGAATAGCCAAAATCCCCTCCTATCACATCTACTGCCATGATCTTCACTGTTGTTGTTACCACCTCGCTTATCCCACAAGCAATAGTTGTCTCTTCTCCGCCTGCAGTGGAAATTTTTGTCCACCTTGCCTCCACCTCTCCTATCCTACCAATCATAACTATAGACTCTTCTTCAGCCACTACCTCCCTAGTTTCTTCATTCTCCATGTCTCCAACACTATCTCTTCCAACCGCCACCACGACAACCACAATGCCTACTCTTACACTCAAGAGTCCTTTACCAAATATATGCAAAATATGCCATCAAAGCTCTTTGGGATGTTCACGAACCTAGTAGTGTAGGCTGCCATTACCCAAGCAATAACTGGTTTCCTAGTTCCCCCTCCTCCTACTAAGTCACCCTCAATGGAGGCTACCATGCAAATTTATGAGGAGATGGAGAAACAACAAAGGGAAGCAGCCAAAAGGTTGGAGGAGGAGACTGATGATTATCACGAGCATCCCTTGTTTGAGCACCCAGTAATTGATGAGGTCATCTACGAATCCTCTGGGTCAAATGATGAGGATTCAGGTACAAAGATTATTGAAGAGACCCCCAATCCTAATATTGAAGAATAACTCTCCTGACAACTCGAGGAAATTGAAGAGAAAGAGGCTGAAAGACAACCTATCATTGAAGAGGGGGTTGCTGGCATGGAGGAAATTAAGATTCCAACAAGAGAGCATGATCAAGGGCACAAACTTGATGAAGAGGTGTCTCTTCATGATGAATGAGAGAAAGAGAAGGAAGAGGGTAATCCTAAAGGAGAGGTGGAAGCAGGGGAAGATGAGGAGCATGAACATGAAGAAGAAAAAGAAGATATCCTCCAGAGGCATGAGGCTTCTATATCCCCTAGGAAAGTAACTATGATTGTGCATAATTTAGATGAAGAAGAAGGGGAAAGGCTGGAGAAAGACACCTTGGGCAACCAAGCATCACAAATGCAGCAAACTTAAGAGGAAGAGGAGGGTCAAGAATCTCCCAAAAGAGAAATTCAAATGTCTGAATGGATTGGAAAGGAGTTAGAAAAGAAGATCCTAGCTCCAACAGACCCTAAAGCAAGATTGGAGGCCATCCTGGCTCGAGCACAGATCAACACTAAGAAAAGGAAGAAGCCAAAGGTCAGATCCCAGCTGACCATGGATGCTTTGGGGTCAAGGACCATGCAAATTGCCACCCCAATAGTGGGTGAGGAAGGGATCAGTTACAACATCTCTACCATCAATCTTGGTACAACCACAAGGGAGAAAAATATAGATCACCTCCAAGGATCCGTTGCAACCATAGTGCAACAAATGAATAAAGACAAAACCACCAAAGATGAGTTGAAAGCATAGGTGGTTGATCTAATAGCATACATCTAGCAGTGGTCCTCAACTGATGATCTCCCCACAATGTCCACGACTACTCCATTGCTGCTCTCAGAAGAGCACATTAATATGTTAGAAAAAAGGAAGAGTTGGACTAAGGCCACTAAGGATTGGTTCCAAAGGGTCCTTTACAATGGAAATATGGGCATCGGGCGTGTTGTTAGAACAATAAACAAATTTTTGGATGTGTAGAAATACCTTGAAGACATAAAGAAGACTTGCACAGACTTTCCAGAAGTATATGAAACCACGCACCCTAAGGTTGAGGTAATCCTCAAACTGCCTGGGAAAATAGTGAAGAAGGAGCTAGCAATGGATGAGAAGGATCTCTAGCTTGTTGAGAACTAGATATTGGGCCTTGAGCATAGGAAAGAGATATTGGAATGGGTGCTTCATGAAGTGGAGCAAGACCTCAATTGGGTAAAGGAAATCAGGGGGCATGCAAATAATACTTGAAACTAATGACAAATTATGATATTCCCACCATTGAGATGGATCCTAAGAAAGTGAGACCCCATTTCCATAAGAAGATGGAAGAAGGAACAAAGGTTGAGATTACAATAGATTTCATGAGCTTTGCTGCTCATGCCTTCACCCACTCAAAACAAGTGCTGCAAAATATATCCAAGTGTGATGGAGACTGGGATACAATCACCCACATGTCCAAGAAGTTGAATTTCCAAGTGCTTCAGTCTGATATCTTGGAATGGGATAAACTTCATCCCTTGGTTGGAAAATTTGTGGAATACGCCACACTACAAAAGGAAGTCGGAACACCTATTATAGAGGATGAATTTCTCACTAAGTAGCTGTAGCCAAGAAGTGAAAAATAGTAATCAGCTAATGAACAAAAGGGCTACAGTGTTGTCACTAAGGACAAAATAAGCTAAAGACAAAATGTAATTTTAAATTCTAAAATATTTGGGGTTAGGTCAAACCCTAATGTAAAGTGAATATTGGCCACACAATGAGACTAAATCTTGGCCACATGTTTATCTTTTTGAAAACTATAAATAAGGGTCTCCTCCTCTCACTTTGTAGGAGTTGAGTTGTTGTAAAGGCATGTTGCAGAAATATTAATAGAAGTTCATTGGCTTTTGGTGGATTCTTGTGTTTCTATTGCATGTTACATGGTTCATCTCCCATAGTTAGCTGATTTAGAAATATTTACTTTGTTGTTTAGATTGTTTTAGTTTTCTTTGATAGAATAGTTAATGTTGTTCAATGGTTGTGTAGTTTTCTACTGTGTTGATGCCTTTCTTGTCCATACTTTTGGTTGTTTACTGATGGTGGACAGCTGTGTAAAGTTAGTCTAGGCATAGATTAAAGTTGCCCCAAAGTTCTATCTTTTATTCATGCATGCTTATGGTGAATGAATGGTTGAATATTTGTAGTCCTTAGAAGCTTGCACAAATTTCATGATACTATGTAGAAATCCGGTTAAGTGAAATTATGTTTTAAGGAAGTTGTCCATAGTAGAACCCTCCATGATCACTATTCATTGCAAGTTGCAAATCTAGGAAACTCTTCCCTTCCCTGCACCTTTTCTCTTTTCTCATAATAAACAACCTATGCTAAGGTTCATTGCACATTGTAAAGCCAAATTTAAAGTCAAGATAGGAGTTTAGGATTGTTATCTGAACCTACAACAAATTGCACACCAACTTCCCACTTCAAGAACCCCATCCTAAAACTCAACTTCCTTCCAGCCTAACTTTCGCAAGTCTTCCCTGTGATTACCAACAAAATCACATCAAATATCAACTGAAGAATTCCATGCATGTCATGACCTGACACCCGAGAGACCTTGGGGTATTAATTTTTAACTCATTTGCAGATTTCTACCTTTCAAGAGAGGTAGCATACTTGTGTGTTTCTAGTGTTGAGAAAGGGTATAAAACACCCATCAACACTATCCTTATCCTAATTCTTTTGTCAAAAAAAAATTATTCTCTATTGTTTAGACATCTTTGGATCAAGTGTTGTGACACTTTTATGAGTTTCACAACCCAGTCCACTACTTTTGGGCACATATTTAGAAGAAGCTTTCAAAATTTAGATATAGGTTCAAGAATATAGTTCAATCTACCTTGTCTCGGTCCTAAGTTTGATCAGTTCACTTCAGGACTATCACCTGGTTATTATCCCCCTTTTTATTCCATTCATCCATCAACAAAAGTTTAAGAAAAATCTCAACCAAGAACTCCTTTTGGCCCTACTTCTCTCATAGATCATGAGTCTACTCTCAAGATCACCTTTGAGTAGGTCCAACTTTGGATGAGAAGTTAAAAGAGTTTTAAGATTTTTTAATCAAAGATTACAGATACACTCAAGCTACTCCTATTATTTGTGATATGAGAGACCTACTTATCTCAGACCACAAAGGTCTTGAGTTTCTTTGATGGATAGCTAACTTCGTAGACACCAATGTCCCCTCATACACTTCAGCCTTGGGTAATCCTCAAGATTTCCAGTCAAAAATCACTAGTACATAGTTATATGTTCTGATTTTGGGAGTGGTTGTGCATATGGTAGACACTAGTCCTTTTGTAACCACTTTCACCACCATTGATAATACCAACATTGTGTCCTTGGATGTTACTAGATTTAGGGTGAACCGTTCCCTTTGGGGTCCAAGATCCCTCTAACTGGAACTTGAGCCTCCACCACCTCAACTAGTTAGGCTCCATCAACTGATCTCATCCTAAATGCTTTACTATAAACCATGGGATGAATGCAATCACAATTGGCTAACGTGACTAGCTCTTCCTCTCAATATTAATTACAACCATACTATTATCATAGTCCTTTATCCCTCTCCATTCTAAATTTCCCCATCCCTCAAGGGATGGAAATCCCAAATTTTGACAAGTGTAGTGGCAGAGGTGACCCACAAATCCATGTCTTTTCCTTTATTGTCATGTGTACTAATTTCCTTTATTAGGATGATTTGTTAACAAAGGTATTCTCATGATCCCTCAAGGATGTTATATTGGAGTGGTTTTTCTTACTTCCTACTAGCTCTATCTTCTCCTTCGATCAATTGTTTTATCAATTCTTACAATAGTTCCAAGTGTACATTGGGTCGAAGATCACTTTTACTAATCTCACCCATTGTAAGCAGGGAACTCATGAAAAGGTAACTGATTGCATTTCTCGATATTGATCCTTTTTTTCTTAAATCTCTTATGCCCTACCTAATTCTAATGTTCAACGTGTTTTCATCAAAAATTTGTTGTCAACATTGAGAGAAAAATTATCCTGATGAAATACCCTTCTTTCACCCATATATGTGTTGCATTGAGAGAATACTAGTAGATGGTAACATAATACAAGGATTCCTCCTCATCCTATCATCCTGATAATTGGTTAGTGTGTCCATTTTTGGGGAGCCTAAAATAAATAAAGTAGCAGTGAATGTAGTTTCCATTCCTACCAAAAAGAACTATGTGGGATGCAATAGAATATTTATAAATTTATCTAAGTACTATGCTAATGTTCTTCAAAAATTATTAAAATATGGTTTAATCACTTTCCCAAAAATAAGACCATTGTCCAAAACTTGTCCCAACTAGTATGATGCACAAACTTTTTGTCAATACCATCGAGTAACCAGTCATGATATTGAAAATTATGTGTGTCTTTGACACATTTTCCAAGATCACATAGATAATGGTACCATCTAACTCAATGGTAGGAAACAAAAGCTCAAAAACATTTGTAGCCAAGCCTAATAGCCAACTACTAATATACATAGATCCATTTCCTTCCCACTTAGCTAATCTGATAACATTTGATCATTCATCTTCTGATCCTAGCCCATCTAAGTACATGAACATGGTCTCATTCACTTTTATTCCTCCTCCAGGTTGTGTGGAAAATATTCCTAATATAACCTTCACACTATATGACTTGCCTCTTAACAGGGAACCTTCTCTACTCTACATTCTTGCTCAGTTCAATGGTAACATTGTGACTAGTGTTATGGTTGACCATGCTAGTAGGGTTAATGTTATAACAGAGGAAACCCTCTTTATCAAAGATTTACATAAGAAGTATGAGGATTCAAATACCACCATCTGTACTCATGATGGAATTTTTATGCCTCCTATTGTTTCGATTTCTTTGGCGGTCCTCATTGGGCCTAAATCTCTTGATGTCTCATTTGTTGTGATTCTTGAATCAGACCTATTCAGGGTAAGACTAGGCATTCCTTGGATAGTCTCTATGAATGCAATCACTTCATTTGTCCACAAATGTTTAAAATTCCCTCATGACAATACAGTGCATACTATTAAAGATACTAGATATAAACCACTTATGTCACGTGGGGGATTTTCTCTAGATCATTTTTGGCCCACCCCTATTAGACCTTTATTTCCCCATGGAGACTTATTCTACAGGGCTTATTATAGGTAAAAGACGGGAGTCATGGCACCCAATGTTATTTTCCCACCTTCTTCTCATGAAATTTCCATGAAGGCCTTTATGCATGCACAATAATGTGCCTTATCTTCTACACCTTCCTCTTCAAAGGCTAAGGACAAGAAAGCTCCCACAAATAGACCTTCTTCCTCTTCTATGACTTCACAAGCCTCGATGATGTCCTCAATTCCTTCTACTATTCCCAACACAAGAAAAGAAAAGGCACACATGTTGATGAAATCTAAACCCCAAGTCTTCCAACTCCTGATCTTACCCATAATTCCCCAACCCACCCTCCATTATAATGTAAAGTAGACATCTGAATTTGGCCCTTCTTCTATTGTTCTTGCATCTCAACCTCTGAGCCCTTCTCCTGTTCCTCCACTTGCTCCCAAATAAAAAAAGGAAAGGAACCCATACCCTATCTCTATCTCGGTTCCTCCTCATATTCCTCCTTGGGAGCCTAATATTCCATCGGAAATAGCTGCAAATACTACTCCTCTAATGGAACAAGATCCCCTAAAGTCTTCTTAGGTTGCTATTCCTGGTGCCCATAACCATTGCAATTAGCTTGTGTGTGAGCATAAATATTGTTGATGGGCATTGTCTTGGGAACATGAGGCCTCGCAAAAGACTGAGGAGGACCCTTCTGTCTTTGTTTCTACTCCTATTTACACTCCTATTTTTGTTCCTACTTATGTTCTCATCGCCTCTTTATTTCTTTTCACTTCATCAACGGATCTCGATGAACCTCACCCTAAGCAAGTGCAGGTGTTCATCGCTGCTTCTTTGAAGCCTCCCTTAATCACCTCTTTACTAGATCATCATCATTTTCATGAGCCCATGAACATGCCTCATGCAAGGTTTGTATCCACTATGGATCCTTCTTCTTCTTCTACTTCCGATGCAAGGATTCCACATCCTCCTCTTAAGTGAAAATTCAAGCATGTCCTCTCTAAAGGACATTCATAAGAAACTCTAGTTCGTTCTATTTTTATGATGGAAAAATGTATTACTTCCCTAGAGTTTTTCATTTCCCCTCCTTTGAAGGTCGGCAATGACTCTGGTTTTTCCACCTCCTTCTATTCAATCACAACACTTCATTCCAAATAAGTGTATGTTTTACTCAATAGAGGACATCCAAATTTTGTCATCTATCTTTTTTAGATCGATGACGTTGACCTAGTAGGAACTTACTAATGAGGACATTGAGGCTGGCTCCTCCTTGGCTCTTTTTGTAGGTGATTCGATTGGTACTACCCTTACTATCCTCCCTCACCAATATTTTCTTCCCTCCCCTTATCATAATCTATATTGGGAGCAGGATGACTTATTAGAGGTTTAACACTAGAGTGGTACCTCTTATGTATCTTTAGATTAAATTCATTTGTTTGTTTGTGTTCCCTCATGCTTGTCTGATAATTTTTTTTCTATTGCCTAGAGGACCCTTCATACCCTTGTAGGTACTTGGATACAAGAGAGAAAATTTTTCATAAAACTTCTTCTATATGTTTCACCATTCTTCTATTTGTCATAAAATTTTCTTTTCATGTCATGAATGATGAAAGTGTCAGGGCATTTAGGCCTCTTCCATGTTGATCTAAATTTTTATTTGTCTTCATGTTCTCTTCTTCCCATTCCAATCTATTGGGAGGGGTGATGATAGTTCATATACTTTATAATATATTTATCTATATACATTTATTATCAGTTCTGGCCCTAAATAATTGGATCCCCCTATGCTCTCAATTTCTTCATCTCTATTTTTTCTTGATTTTGTAGATTCTATGTGTTAGCCCTCGTGTGGTAACATTCCATGAATGCATCTTGCCATATATGTCATGACACAACATCTCACTCTATATTTCTTCTCCTTAGAATGACATGTGCTCCTTTATGTAGCACATATCATTCTAAGGGGGGGTTATCATATCTGAATTGTCTTTATTTTAAAAAAAAAATCTTAAAAAACTTAATATCTCTTGATCTCACCATCTAGCTTGGGGCAACCTAACTAGACTTGTCTTATAATCTCATATTTTAATGATAGGGTTTTTCCTCCTTGTAGGGTCTATTTCTATCACTCATCTTATCCTCCTTATGGGGTTTGTTTCTATCACTCATCTTTTTGTGATAGGGTTTCTCCTCCTTGTGAGGTTTGTTTCTATCATGCATCTTTATATCTGCTTGTCATTTGGTCTCTAGCATAGTGTAGCTTGCTAGCCATACTTATCACTGTTGTCTTTTTTTTTTATCAAATTTTATCATATCTATTTTTATCTTTTCCACCTAATGTATTTGTCTACAACAAACATGTTTGTGGTGAGATTGTAGTCAGCTTTGCAGGATGGAAGACCTGTGCCCTCTTCATGTCTTGGATCATCTCCTCAATTGTATATATTGGATCAATGACCTATGTCCTCTTCATCCTGAGTACATTCTCTTCAACCTCTTTCTTTCTAATTTAGCTCACATTTGTTAGAATACATATGCTTGCTAAAGTGGGAGAAAAATGTAATACCAAAAATTGCATCCTATATAATTTCACATTACATAAACCTCCCCTTTAGCTTAATTAAGTTCATTAATGCAATGTCCCCTTCACCTAACCTTAACCTTTTCATTAACCCTTTTTATTTGTGTTCATTTAAGAAAACTTTTTTCATGGATGACCGCACATTGTGTAGACATCTATGCATCACACGAATGCCTTGAAAATATTCTTGCATGCATAACTATTAGGACATTACACTTATCACCTGCCCGTGAAGTGTAACACCCCTACATCCTACAAGCACACCAAAAATTTCCCTTTGCATACATTTTATCCTTTCAAACCTCCTAATCTCTCCATTCTATTCACTCTATCATTCATTCTATTCACTCTACTCACTTTCTCTCACTCTTTCTTTCTCATTCTCACTTCCTACACCATTTTCTACCACCCTCTTTCACTTGGCTCTCTACACTAGCAGTTTGGTTCTCCTGGCACATATTGGGTGTTGCATACTCTTCCCTTCGGCATCACCATCTTGCTAAATGGAGGGTAACTATATTATTTTACATTGCATTATCGCCTTCACATTGGTTATCATATTTTTATTCTAATATTTCTATTATCTTTATCTTGTCTATCTATTTTCTTGTCTATTATATTTTCTATCTATCTATTTGGTTGTCCATGGAGATGGGAACACCTACGTGGTGGTTTGATTGAGGAAAGCCCCTAAAATATCCCCAACCATTTTCCCATTTTTTTGTGTGCGGGTATTGAATTTGGAACATGCGAGAAGCTTCACTCGTGGACCTCTTGTGAGTCTCCTTTCGTTATTTTCATTTTTTCATTTCCTTTTAGTCTTATTTAGTTTATGCTTGTTATCATTATTCTATTATTTCTATTATTTTGTAATTTAAACACAAACTAGAATTTTATTTGTTGAATAGTTAGTAGGCCCTTTGATGTATATGTTAGTGAACTCTATTTTTGATCTGTACAAGACTACAACCCACCGTAGAGATGTATGTTAGTCATGCTATCATAATTTGGCCAAGAGCCTATTAGTTTTCTCTTAGGACCCCTGAAACCTGCTCTTTTGGCCCCTAAACCTCCCATCCTTTAATTCCACAAAACATAAAATATAAACAAACTCCCTTGTCTTTCCATTTTGTCACCTGAGCTTTGTTCCTTGAGGTAGTCGAGGAACTTTCACTCCCTTGAGATCACATTATTTCAAAGTGTCGAATTTCATCCTCTACATCATCAAAAGAGAAAATTAGGAGGTGAGGGTACATTATTATTATCAATTAAATTAAGTATAGAAACAAGTCCTAAATCACCTATAGAAAATAGAAATAACAAAATTATAAAGAATATTTGGTCTTTGTGCTCTTGTCGGGTACTTGGGTTTATGGGAAGCACGGGTTGTCTTTATGTCATTGGAAGCCGGATTTAAATCTAGACGTTGACCTCTGCAAGCCAGATCCTATTTGGATTCATCTCCCTGGTCTTCCTCAGGAGTATTGGGATGACTTTGTCTTTCAGTGCATCAAGGACTCTTTGGGTCAATTCATCACCTCAGAATCTATCACCAAATATATTTATAGGTTATTTTTTGCTCGCTTTTGCGTCAACATTGACGTCAATAATTCCTTACCCAACTCTATGAAGCTTTGCTCTATTTTTGGATATTGGGTTCAACCTGTTTGTTATGAGAATGTTGTGATATACTGTCAAAAATGTGCTAAACCAAGCCACTTTATCATATATTGCAAATCCTTGATTAAGCATGACCCCTGTCTCAGCGCTCTGTCAATGGAGATTCCCTTTGATAGCCTCCCCTTTGAATATGATCTTCTTAATATTATTGAGTCCCCAACCAAGCCTATTTTTGAAGACCTTGTGAATCCAGTGTTCGCTACGGATTTGGATCCCTTTGGTTTTGATTTGGGACCCAATGGTTGCCATCCCAGTAGTGCTCAGGAATCTAGGGTTTTATCAGAGCTACCTATCTCTCCAAAATGTGTGGAGGAAGGTGAAATCCAGGATGAAGTCAAGAAGAAAGTTTCAACCTATCTAGATAGGCTGAGGAGGTTGTGGTGTCTTAGGTGTAAAATGTGGAAGAATATTTTTGGTCAACTCCTAAGAAGAAGGGAAAACAAAAGGAAGCAGATGTGGGTGGTGACTCCAAGCTAGGTAGACCTAACCAGCGACTGACCAAACATAGAGAAACAACAAAAGAAAACATGATAGGTAAACAGAAGACATTGGAGGTGTCCTCAAAGAAAATTTCTAAATGAAAGTCCTATCTTGGAATGTGAAAGGGATAAATAGCCCCCACAAGCAGCTGGCTCTAAGGAATTATGTTTTGGAACATAAGGTTGATATTTTACTCCTTCAAGAAACTAAGATGAAGAAAACCAATTTTGAACCCATTGCCAAGTTTATTTGGCCCAATACTCTCTTTGCTTGTTGTGATGCCAATGGGGCATCTGGTGGTTTTTTTGTTTTATGGAATCCCACTCATATTTCGGGCTCTAAATTGTTCCAATGTAGGAATATCCTTCGTATAAAGTTATCCAATGTTGGGGGTTCCTGGTTCTTGATAAATTTTTATGCTACCAACATTAGGAATGTGAGGAAATCCGTTTGGCAGGTGATTTCTAACTGGATTTTGGCTAACAAGGATGGTCGGTGGTTGGTGGCTAGGGATTTTAACTACCCCCTTTACCCTTCGAAGAAGAGTGGGGTTCTGACTAACTATTCTGACAATATGTCTGATTTGGCCAAATTTTTGAATTGTATTGGTTTGGTTGATATTGTCCTGCAAGGCCAATCATTTACCTAGTCTAATAGTCGCCTTGGGGCTAATTTAATCCAAGTCTGCCTTGATAGATTCCTTACTTCTCCCAATTGGACTTCTCTTCTTTATGCTAGTTTGTTGGCTCTTCGTAGAACAGTTTCAAACCACAATCCTATATTGTTACTCCCAACTGACCACTCTAATGTTGGTATGTTCCCTTTCCAGTTTGAAATCATGTGGAAATCCCATCCAATTTTTAGGAACAAGGTGGCTATCTAGTGGAATATCCTAGTGCATGGCTCCCCTATGTTCAGGCTCTCTCAAAGACTCAAACATGTCAATTATATGGTTAAAGGGTGGAATAAACACGTGTTTGGGGATGTGTTCCATCAAAAACAGGTTGTGGCTGATAAACTTGGTGAGTTACAAAAAAGAATGGAAGACAATGATAACAATATTTTGACGGGCCAACATGAAAAGGAGGAGCAATTGGAATGGGAGAAAATTTTAAAGAAAGAAGAGGTTTTCTGAAAGTAAAAGTACAGAATACAGTGGCTTGCTGAGGGGGATCGAAACAAATATTTCTTCCATGTGTCAGATCTTAAACATAGAAAAATAAATCAGATAAAAAAACTAAAAATTGAGGTTGGGGATGAAGTTACTAATCCCTTACAGATTGGTCTATTAGCTTCTCATCACTTTAAGCATGCTTACTCGCTCCCTTTAGGGACACTTGACCCTAGGTTGGTTGATCTACTATTGGAACCCCTCCCTACCCCTTTAGCCCATGAGGATAATGATTCAATTTTGAGGGTGGTTTCTTCTTAGGAGATTCGGTATGTTGTGTTTAGTATGGGTGCCTATAAAGCCCCTGGGCCCGATGGTTTCCCCTTGGCTTTTTTCTAAACCTTTTGGGAGATTGTGGGGGAGGACCTTACCCTTGCTACTAGGGATTTTTTCAACTCTAGTAAATTGCTTAAACAGTTGAACCACACATTCATAGCTTTGGTTCCCAAATTTCAGGACCCTTTGACCATGTTTGATTTTCATCCTATTAGTCTTTGCAATACTGTTTATAAGATCTTCTCTAAAATCTTGGTGAATCAGTTGAAACTCCTTTTGGAGAAAATGATTGGTCACAGCCAAAAAGGTTTTGTTCTTGGTTGTCATATTCTAGATGTTTCTCTATCCACCCATGAAACTCATCACTCTATGGATAGGTGTAATAACCCTAGCATGGCTTTTAAGCTCACTATTACCAAAGCCTATGATAAAGTCCTATGGAACTTTTTGCCCAAAGTCCTTGATAAGTTTGGATTCAACCAAAAAGTTATCAATATCATTATGGAATGTGTCTCCACGGTGAAGTATTCAATTTTAGTCAATGGAGTATCCCAAGGGTTCTTTGAGGCTGGGAGGGGAATTAGACAGGGAGACCCCCTATCCTTATTTATTCATTATGGTGGTTGAAGTGCTGAGTAGGAATGTGGCACATATGGTGTTAGAGGGCTCCATAAAGGGTGTCAAACCAGCCTCCACCCTTGATCCTGTTACTATTCAACCATTTTTGGATGATACTATGCTTTTCGGAAAAGCTTCGGTGGTTGAAGTTGGGTATGTGTAGGATCATCATGCAAAAAAAAGCCCTTAAGTGGCAATGAAAATTCATAAAAATTAGAGTTAGGCAACTTGACATAAAATTTTGAATAAGTTATCTATATTATTCAAAAATAGGTAAGAATAAAATTTGTGGCAAATTGAATGTATTTTCTAAACTACTAGGTTTATTTTTATAAAAAACAAATCTATTTGGTGAAAAAATGAAATTTCAATGCAGTTGTACTTAAATTTAAGGGAAAAAATAAGAATTAGGTGTTTGTCTTACCACCCTAACCATAATAAAATGATAATATTTTTTATAAGATTTTAGATATAAGTAGAGAACTCGTGTCTAGATGAGATGCATATTTTTTTGTAATTTTTTTCCAAGTAAATAATTAATTATGAATTTTTTATTACAACTTAAAAAAAAAACTTATATGTCTGACCACCTTAATTTGGTCAACATTCATGAAATTCATTTTTTTTTAATCCTATAGTATGCGAAGCATAAAATGTGACGCATATTTTGGATTCAAAAAAAGTGATACCATTTGAAAGCTATAGATGTTTTTGAATCAGGACTTTAGTCGTAATTATAATAGAAAATGAATAATAATTATTTATTAGATTCAAAGTAAAGTATAATTTATATTGGTGGAAAATTGAGAAGCTGCTTTACAAACCCTTTTCGTTTCATCAACTTTGGGTAAAAAAAAAGTCATCATCCACATGGATGAAGTCTAGAAAAGCAAGGTAAGTTGTTAAACACATTTTTTGTGTTGACTTCTTAGGATTGGCAAGTCCGAACCAAATTCCAAAGCAAGCCTAAGGCTAATCCCTAGGCATTAAATGTTGTGTCAGACATATCGGATATCAGATTCAAATCGGATATATGATTTGAATCCTTATCTAATTTGAATCCAATATTCGATATGTTTTAGATATGAGTTCAAAAAATATTATACAATTTATAATATATGATTTAAAAAATGCAATAAATTTTATAATTTAATATATAATATACAATATTGTTTATAATGTAATATATAATATACAATTTATGATAATCTCTTACTAAATTATGTATTTAATATATAATATATAATATTATTATGTATAATATTTAAATATTATTTCAATATTTTAGTTAATGTATAAATATTTAAATATATATATATATTACTAATATATAAAATACTTAAATATTATCTCTTTCCCTCTCTCTCTCCATCTCTCTCTCTCCCAAGTCTGTCACTCAATCACTCCTATCTCTCTCCCCTCTACCCTCTATCTCTCTGCCACTCCCTCCCTCTCTTTTAATGACTCCCTCTATCTCTCTCCCCTCTACCCTTAACCGTAAACCCTAAACCCTTAACCCTTAAACTCTCTACCCTCTACTCTCTCTCTCTTTCAAGTTTCTCTCTCCTAACCCCCTCTCCCTCTCTTAGGTCTCTCTCTCTCGCTCACTCCCTCTATATCTCTCCCTCTACCCTTAACCCTAAACCCTAAACCCTAAACCCTAAACCCTTAAACCCTCTACCCTATATCATTAACCGTATATACCCTCTATCTCTCTCCCACTCCCTCTATCTCTCAATTCCCCCTCCTATCCCCTCTCCTTCTCTCAGGTCTCTCTCAAATTCACTCCCTCTATCTCTTT
Source organism: Sequoiadendron giganteum (assembly GCA_007115665.2). Lineage (NCBI taxonomy): Eukaryota > Viridiplantae > Streptophyta > Pinopsida > Cupressales > Cupressaceae > Sequoiadendron > Sequoiadendron giganteum. Next base: position 634,008,237 of record CM021102.1, read on the forward strand.
CCCCTCTACCATTAAACCCTCTACCCTCTACCCTTAACCCTTAAACCTTCTACCCTCTACCATTAACCCTATATACCCTAGATATCTATATACCCTCTATCACTATCCCACTCCCTCTCTCTCAAGTCTCTCCATTCTACCCCCTCTTTGTCTCTCAGGTCTCTCTTTTAGAGTCACTCCCTCTATCTCTTTCCCCTCTACCCTTAACCATCTACCCTCTCAGAGTCACTCCCTATATCTCTCTCCCCTCTATAACCCTTAACCCTTAGCCCTAAACCCTTAACCCATAAACCCTCTACCCTCTACTCTCTCTCTCTCTCTCAAGTCTCTCACTTAATCAATCCTATCTCTCCCCCCTCCCCCCTCTATCACTCCATCCCTCCCCTTCTTTCACTGACTCCCTCTATCACTTTCCCCTCTACCCTTAACCCTAAACCCTAAAACCTTAACCATTAAACCCTCTACCCTCTACCCTCTACTCTTTCTCTCTCAAGTCTCTCCATCCTATCCCCTCTCCCTCTCTCAGGTTTCTCTCTCACTCACTCACTCCCTCTATATCTCTCCCTCTACCCTTAACCCTTAAACCTTGTACCCTCTCTCTCTCTCAAGTCTCTCCCTCGTACCTCCTCTCCTTCTCTCAGTTCTCTCTCTCTCTCTCTCATTCACTCTATCTATCTCTCTCCCCTCTACC